>RJWM01046673.1:0-12234 GCA_004363535.1 Dasyprocta punctata
AACTGCTTATACCAAAAATGAGGAGAAGGGATAATGAAGAATATAGAGGAAATGTCTCTGCTCCTCGCTACCCCTCGACACGGCTCCTGGTTGGAAAAAGTGGTGAAGGAACAAAGAAATGAGGTCAAGAAATTGGACGAGAGGCCAGGGGGTAAGGAGAGGGCCCTGGGGGTGGACTGTAGAACCAAGGCTCTGGGCTAACGGGCTTTACTTGGGCAGGGAGGACGAAAGTGCAGGGGAAGGTGGTGGGAAGGAGAAGTAGAGAAAGCGATTTGGGCAAAGTGGGCACTCGACCTAGTGTAAAGGCAGCTTGAAGCAAAATGCTGGGCGAGAGAAGAAAGAGGAAGAGAGTGCGAGAGAAGAAACAAAAACGCGGAGAGTTGGGGTAGGTAAACGCTTTCCAAATCATCTACTCGACCCACGCTGAGGTCAGGGCTATGGTCAAGGCCGAGGTGGGAAACAGGAAGGAACCAGCGGGCCTTGATCCACAGCCTCACAAATCCTCTGGAACAGAGACATCCAAAGCTCACAGTTAGGACACGGTGCCTGGTGGATCGGAGGCGGCCCGCCAGGCTCTGCCCATTCGGACCCTGCTGAGTGGGCTCCCGGAGGTGGGCAGCTCAGGGTACCTCCTGTGCCGAAAGTCAGAAAAGAGAGAGGAGCAGGGGGAGAGGGCGGCGGAGAGGAGGGCGAGGCAGAAGTAGGCAACGGGGCGCGGAAAGGACAGGGAGGGGCCGGGCCACCGGCAGCGGGAAGGGCGGCGAGGGGAAGCGCGCTGGGCGCGCCGCTCACCTATGGTCGACACGACGGTGCCCACGAAGTAGAAGGCGCCCGGGAAGTCCCAGCGCGGGCGCAGCGCGTCGGCGCGGACCCCGGCGGCCAGCGCGGCCTCGTAGTGCCGGAGGAAGGCGCGCAGCTCCGGCTCCGCCACGCCGTGCGCCGCGCTGAAGTTGCGCAGCGTGGCGCCCCAGCGCGCGCGCGCCTCAGCCTCGCCCGGGCTCTCCAGTGCCGAGAAGACCGTGGCGCCAGCCACCAGGTAGAGGCCGATGAGCGCCGCCAGCAGCACGAAGCGACCGGTGTCCTCGTCGAGGTGTGAGCGGCGGCGGCAGCAGCAACAGCAGGAGGGGCGCGGCGGGCGGCGGCGGCGGGGCGGGGGCCGGGGGCCGCGCGAGGACATGGTCCGGAGCTCAGCCGCGGGGCTGGGGCGGCGCGCGGAGCCCGGGCCGCGACATCCCCCCGCGGGAGCAGGACGCGAGGCGAGCGGCCGGGGTCAGGGCCGCCTCCCCGGGGCCCGGACGGGGGCGCTCAGGGCGTGCGGCCGGAGGGCGCCCGGGCAGGGGCGCTCCCCTCCGTGCCCCGACGCCTCGCCGGCCCCCGAGGCTCCCGGCCTGCTGCCCTCGGGCGCGGGGCTCCGCAGCTAGGCCCCTGCCGCCCTGTGGCCGGCGTCCGCGGGGCCCCGGACTGCATACTCCTCCCCACACAGGCCGCGGGCTGCGCGCGGGACGGGCCGCGGAGCCCGGGCGCCTAGGACCGGGGCGCGGACACCGGCCGCGCGGAGGGCCCCGGGGGCTTCGCAGGGGGCGTCCCCGGCCCGGCAGGTCCTGGGCGCAGGCGGCGCGGAAAGTCCTGCTCGCGCCCCCGGGGCTGGGCGCGCGGCGTCGGCCTCGGGGGCCGCAGAGCGGAGCCGGGTGCGGGGACGCCGCGAGCGCTGCCTCCCCAGCTCCAGCCGGAGAGCCGCGCGGCGCCGAGAGGCGGAGCCAGCAGGGCCCGGGGCGGGGTGTCGAGGGGGGGAGGGAGAGAGGGGGCGGCCCCAAGGCGGGGTACCGGGCCAGTGGCGACTGCGGCGCCGGCGGCCACCCCGCTCCGAAGCCCCGTCTTGCTCCTCTCTGCGCTCTGGCCCTGGAATCCCTCGCTCGTCTCAAGCCGCCGGGAAACTTTGCCTAACTTGGCGGCTCTTCCAGGTCTCTGGGACCGGGAGCTGCAGACTGCAAACCCTTGACACCGGTCTTCCGACCCCAGCCCGAAGTCCGAGTTCCTTTCGCTCACTCCTGAGTCCACCGTCCACCGTCCACCGTCCACCCGCAGCGCCGGAGCTAGTAGGGCCCCTCGGTAGCACTGCGCGCTCCGGAGCGAGGAGAGGCGGCCGCTGCCCCCACCCCAGCGCCGGGCAGCGGCGTCAGCACCGCGGACAGCGCACCGTGCCGCAGGGCTGCTGGCAGAGCTCCTTGCTCCCCACGCGCCCCGCGCTCCGCTCTACCTCTGAGCGCTGTCCTCTTCTTGAGGCTAGTGCGGCTGCCGAGGCAGCGCGCTGACAGGGTGGAGACGATGCGGAACAGAGACAGGAGGAAGCAAGCGTGGTGGGGGCTGAGGTCACCGGGGCCGGCGGCGCGCAGGACTGGGGGCTGCGGGTCTCCTCTCGCCGCCCCTGGGCACCGAGCCCTCCACTTGGGTCGGTGAGGCTGCACACACCCGATTGCGGTGGAGGTGGAAGAGGCGCAGGGGAAGCAGGGAGGGTGTGCGCTGGCGCGCCCCGAGGAGATAGATGGTCCGCAGCTGGGATGAGCTATGGCCCGCCCTGCAGAGGGCGCTTCTTCATCGGACCGAGCTGGGGCACAAAGTTACTAGGTGAGAAACGCCCTCTGACCCAAGAGACAGCTGCCCTCTGGATAGCCGCCCTTCTCCATCCCCACACCTCACCCCCACTAACTGACTGCCTTCTCCGGGCCTCAGGAGAAGGACTGTGATGATCGTAATACAGTACAGAAGACAAAAAATAAAGATAACGGTGGGCACCATGCTTAAACGCTCCAGGTGGGGGTAGTGAACTGTGGCAAAATTTGAGCTGCCCACGCCTCAACACCCCAACCCCAGGCTCCCTTGAACTCCAATGTAGAACTCCAAGCTAAGGTCTGCTCAGAGTAGGGGTGGCAGCGGCAGTCCTTATGCACTGGGGTGCTCAGCGTTGTTCTGAATAAGCAACCCTCACTCCCTGGGCCTTTCACAGCTTTGAGTCTGGGGTCCTCTGACCTAGCACCTGAGCCCCACTTAGTGGGGAGCAGAGCGTCGGCATCTGACTTGGGACATGGGTTATGCCAAACCAGGGACATCAGGGGCTTCCCAGAAATGCTATGCCTGTGTATTGGTGCACTCCTCTCTGGCTCTGTGAAGAGGGGGAGAGAAATCACCACCACCACCACTCAGAACTGGGCTTCCTGGCACTGGAGGGAGGGCAGATGGCTAGTTCTGCGGTGATCTTTTTAGAAGGGGGTGGGGAGACTTTGTGTGTAACTGTGGGGGACCTCTAATCCACTGAAATCTGCCCACCATCCCATTTCTGGAGCACAGTGGGGACCTTATGCAAGCACAAACTCTTGTCATTGCACATTTTTGCCATTATTATCAATGCTGTTTCTCTACTTTACTCTCATGGACTCTCCAAAATGTTGCCCCAGACCCTGTTCCTCCAGCCCCTGCTCTGAGGACAGCCTATTCATGCACCTCTGGGACTGAATTCCACTTGGCTGGTCAGCTCTGTAAGAAGTCCAGAGAGGAATCATTTCAGGAGTTACCCAGGAACCTCCACATAGAGCTGAAGGGCACTGCCAGCCCTCTCTATGGCTAACTTTGCCCAGACTTCAGAACAGGGACAGGTTGCTTCTCTGCAGTGTTCCATGCCTATGGGTCCAGCTCCTGCCCAGTTGGCAATGGACCTGCCTTGTCCTCCAGCTTGTTATTCTAACTTGATTAGCAGCAAACCTCTAACATCAATTTGCAACTCTGAATGACCTAATCAATTTATGTAATAGGGAAATGATGAGTTCTCTGCACATAGGCATGGGTCTTTTAGGAAAATCATCCTGTGATGAATGTGACTTTTGCCCACTGAGTAAGTATTTAAGCTACTGGCTGCCAGCTGGCTAGCTTCACAGCCTTTACCCCCGCCCTGCGCTGCTGCTGCAGCCTCCTGAGGATTGGGCTCACTACTGCAGATTCTGCCCGCTAGATCCATCCTGACTGCCCGGCAGTCACTGCTGTGAGCATCTCATCATGTACTGTTGTGTTTAAACCAAAGTCTCTAATGACTCCCCCAAAACTGTAAAAGTTTAGTCTTTAAACCCCAGACCTCCATTTAAACCCTTAATGAAGCGATTCCCAGTAAATTGCTCAAGCCTTGCCTACAATCTCTTCCTTATTTCTCAAGTATTCCATTTCCACCCAACCACCAGGCCTTTGCTTGGTGCTATTGGCCTGTCTTAATTACTTTCCTCATTGCTGAGACAGAATACACAATACCCAAAGTTAACAGAGGAAAGGTTGATTTAGCTCACACTTTCTAGAGGTTTCGGTCCGTAATCAGCTGGCTCCAATGAAGAGTTGCATCACAAAAGAGAAAGAATTCATGACAAGCAGAAGGCGGCAAAGCAACAAGGGATGACCACACCGCTTTCTATCCCTTATATTTTATCTGGGCTACTAGGGCAGGTACCACTCACAGCCTTATTCCTAGTGCCCTTGGTCCTTGCATTGCACCTTGAGTCAATCCCAGCATCTCACACTGCAGATCCAGCCACCTCTGAAAAAGCCCCATCTATGACCGCATGAGGCTTTGGAAGGGACATCTAGACACGAGCCATAACAGGTCCTTATTGGAAGGACTCTTTCTCTTCCAATTCTTCAGTTCTTTCTCCAATTCTTTCTCCTCCAGTTCTTCATATATGCAGCTCAACACAACTTACACTTTTTCTAGAAAACTTTTCCTTTGTGGGGTATTTTAACCCAATCACTTTGATGCCATCATTTCAACCCCAAGCTTCATGAATCTGCCATGCACTAGAGAACCTCAGACAAGACACTTGAATTGGTATAGCTTCCTTCTCTCTCTCGCTCTCTCTCTCTCTCCCTCTCTCTCTGCCTTTCTGTCTTTTATGAAAGAAAATACAATTCAGGAGTGTTATCCAGGAAAACTAGGTAAGGTCATGTGCAACCACTGGCAGCCTCACTCCTGGGTGTAAACTAAGACAAACAGAAATGTGCATCCACACAGAACTTGCAGTCTGATGTGCAGGGAAGCAAAAGAGCAAACAGGTTCATTAACTGGTGGATGAGACAGTGAGACGCAGTGCATCTGTGCAGTGAAGTATTTAGCTGTAGAAAGGAGTGCAGTGCTGATACATGCTGCAGTGCACATGAATCTTGAACTGTTCAAAGTGAAAGAAGTCACTTGCGGAAGGTCACGTGGTATATGATTCCATTTGAACGAGCTGTCCAAAACAGGGAAATTTGTAAAGATAGAAGGGACTTAGTAGCTTTGGAAGTTGAGAAAAAATGGGGATCATTGTTAATGGGTATGGAGTTTCTTTTAAGGGTGATAATGTTTTGAAGTTGGCTGTGGTGATGATTGTACAGCTCATAAACAGGGTAAAAAGCATCAAGTTGTATACTTTTTGTCTTGTTGTTTTGTTGAGATGGGGTCTCAATATGTAGTTCAGGCTGACCTTGAACTTACTGTGTACCCAAGTCTGGCCTTGAACTTAAGGGAACCTCTTGCCACAGCCTCCAAAGTGCTGAGATTATAGGCATGTACCACCACACCTTATTTCAAATTGTATACTTTAAATGGCATAACTGACAGAATGTGAACTACCTCTCAACATAGCTGTTTAAAAAAATACAAATGCAACAATTGGGAAAATCTTTATTTAAAAATAAAAGTAGAAAATTACTGATCTCAAGGAAAATAATTTCTTTAAAGAAAAAAATGAGCAAAAATGGAACCAGTTTAGCCATGCTAAAGAGAAAATTAATCGTGAAATTGGATTTGAATAAAGGACTTTGTTCCAGAAAATACTTTCTATTAGATATTAATCTGTATTGGTAAATTTAAAACAATTCTGCATTCCAAGTAGCAAATTCAAAATGTGCCAGGTGCCTCTTAATTACTGATTTTCTTCTTCTCAGAACTCTTTTTCTGCTTACTGTCTGCTTACTTGGTGGTCGTTGGCTGTGTCATAAGATACTTTTTAAAATGGCTGAGGAGATTGATCATCTCTATCCTGGGGAAGGTCAATTTAGTTGCTTTCTTCACTGTACAAAATGCAGCAACCCTCTTCTCCCATTCTCTTGGAATTAAGGGTTTTGTAAAATGTTTTATGTTAAGTGATTTGGCAAGGGTTTTCCTACACCATGTTTCACAGAACTGGCAGCTGAGGAGGAGTGAACCACTTTTACCCAGGACCTTCTGGGGTGGAAGAGAAAGACGTCTGATCTAATTTGGGGCCAGGGAGTCTTGTTTAAGAAAAGCAGGTGTGTGCATGCGTGTGTGTGTGTGTGTGTGTGGCCATGGGGGAGAATATCCCTTGAAATGAAATTATTCTGAGAAAGAGGGAGTTTGATGGAGGTTCAGGCTCAGCACAGGGCATAGGAGGTCCCATGTGCCCATGTCTCCAGAGCTGTATGGGGTTTGATGACAGGCTTGAGCCTGAGCTTATGACCTGAGAAGAGGTCAACCTTGTTGTCTAAAGTGGAGCTTCATGGGGAAAGTGCATCTGAATAGTGACAAACACTGTACAGATGGTGTGGTATTGCTGACCAGAGCATGCACTTTGCTCTTTTTCTCTCCAGCTGGTGTTTAAAAGAGAGGGTTCTTTTAGATTGAAAAAAATCCCATGGAAAATATACCTCTATTTCCTTATTGTTCTTGTGTCTAGATGTTTTATCCATTTTTAAAGGGTAATGCTGACATCTCCAACTATTATAGACAGTTAAGTTATGTAGAAGTATAGTAGGCAGTCGGACAGGGCTGGGTCCTTGAAGGAGTCAGTGCAAAGGATGAGAATCCATCAGGACTGTGGCTGGAGGTGCATCTGAAGATTAAAGTCACAATGGCTAGTTTACATGCTTCCCTAAGGCACAAGCAGAAGTTTGAGATTATTAGTGTCGCCCTTTTAAGATTTAACCTTATCTCATTGGGGGTGGGTCGTCCTCTCCCACCCATTAAGACTAAGACTAAGACTAGGACTAAGGACACTATGATTTAAGATTAAAACTCCTAAGACTAATGACAAGAATAAGACTATAGATTATCGACCAATGTTAATGAGGTCACCCATGGAGAACGAGAATGGGCCCCTCGAGGACCCACCCCCACTGGGCCCAAGCGGCTCCAACCAGAGGACAACTAATCTGCCTTCCGGGGGGCTGTGCAACAGGTGTGGACTCCAGGAAATGAAACATGAGCCTCCCGTACGCCTACTTGGCGGGCAGGCTTAGAATCGAGGGCACCCCCCACACCCCCCTGCCCCAGCAACCTGCTGGTTCGGAGGTCTGGCTAAATCGATAGCAACTAAGGAACATTAAGCAACTAAATGCTAGTATTGTTTCGTTGATTTTGCAGGCCTGGGGCCGGCAACCTGAGCATCTCTTTGGAAAATGACAGTAGGCAATGTAGCAAATATGGGGGATTCTCTTCTGTCTTGTCTTCGAGGCCCAATATGGTTCTCATTGTTTTGCTTTACTCTGATTTTTTTTTTTTGCTTTATTTTATATTCTGGTTTTATTGGTTTTATTTTGTTTTGCTTTTGGTTCAATTCTACTATACCTGTTGGAATGGTCAGCTATTCTGAAGATAACAAGATATACTATAGTAGCTACTGTTTCCATAGTATCTTTCTTCAAAGTTCTATACCAGTTCTGCTGCTTTGTTTTGATTGACTTTGTTCTGTTATGTCCTGTTGGATTTTATTATCTTTAAAATAAAAAAAAAGTCATCACCCATATGCTCTTATCACCATTGGATCAATATTATCTAAGCAACTATACTTGCAATCTTAATGGTTAATCATAATTTTTTTTTTTGGTACCATGTATCGAACTCATGATCTTGTGCTTGCCAGGCAGGCGCCTGTGCTGCTGAGCTAAACCCCTGGCAGTTAATCATAATTTTGACTCATGACTGTATCTTCCTCATGATTTTGCTCTGCAAAACTTCTTTTGAAGAGTGGGCTCACTGGCCTCTTCTTCAGGACCCCTTCTGTCTCTTAGGAGTTATTCCTATTCCCTATCCCTTTTCCCAATAAATTTTCCTACTCTTAGCCTTCGTTGTCCCTTAGAATTCATTCTTCAACTTTAGGGAACACAAGCTCTAGCATTTCCCCTATAACACAACTGCCATTGTGAAACTATCTAGTTCTCTCCTCAAGCCTATCAGTGTTTAACTCAAATATTTTGGCAACTGTTGTTTGGTGCATATATATTTACAATTGTTATAGCTTATTGATGAATTTACCCTTTTAGTCATGTGGAGTATCCCTTTTTTGTCTCCTGTAACAATTTTTGATTTAAAGTCTGTTTTGTCTGAGAACAGTAAAACTACTCCAACACTCTTTGGGTTCCTGCCTGCAAGGAATGCCTTTCTATCCCTTTCACTTTCAACCTATGTGTGCCTTTGCATATTAAGTGGCTCTCTTATAGACCACATGTAATTGGATCATGAGTCAGTGTGTCTTAAAACTCAACTTTTAAAATAATTCCTGGATTGTTTGGCTGCTTCCTGCTATGTTTCTTTTTCTTTCTTTCTTTGTTTTTTTTAAAAAGTATGTGCTGTGTTCAGATGCAGTGCAGGCTACCATGCAAACTCACCCATGGTAGCATCCTGGTATTCTTCTAAATAGCTAATGAACAGATATTTGTTGAGACCCTACCAGATGAAATGCACTATATGAGGAATCCTGTGTGTGTATTTGTGTGTGATGAACCCTGCTCTGTGAGAGAGACAAGATACACATAAGATGCACATGTATGAGACACTGAGTGCCGTGACATAGCAGGCACAGTTGGCAGTTGACTGTATGCTGCTGATGGCTGGGGCAGAGTTGGGAGCCTGTAGTGAGGGCAGCAGCAGAGGAATCCCTAGACTGCAGGCAAGAGGTGGTGCTGGGTCAAAGGATGGGTGAGTCTGGGTGAACTGGAGGAGAAGGAACATCCCAACCAGCAGAACTGTCCTGGGTATAAGTGTGGAAACAGAGAAAAGCACACTGTGTTCAGGAACTCAGTAAGAGAGGAAAGGGAAGAGCCTCTGCTTTATTACCGTGACCTCACTGGGTGAACTCTCAGCCTTTCTGTGTGCTTCAGCTGATGCAGTAACTGACCCTGTGAAACCCAAAAGTGAGTGAAAAGCTCTGCCAGGTAGCACACATCTGTTATCTCAGCATTCTAGGAGACTGAGGCAGGAGGATCACAACATGCCACCTCAGCCTGGGTACCTTAGTGAGATTCTGTCTCAAAATAAAAAGTTAAAAAAAAAGGCTGGGGATGTAGTTCTATCCAAAGGCCATGAGTTCCTTCCTCAGTACTGTAAAATAAAATAAAAACGAAACAGCTCATGAAAGGTGGAAGTTGCATATCTAATATAGGTGGCCTTGGGCTAGAGGAAGCCAATTCTCTGTCAACATTTCAGTTTCCCAACATACATTGCCACACCATGAGGCCTTAGCTGTGTCTGGGAGGACACATGGGACAAATGGGGGTGGGTGCTGAGAGTTGACGTGGGGGCCATGCTGGGAAAACCTCCCAGTGCTCAGGTTTCCACATCTGTCTCTGCGGGTAATGAACAATGTGGTTTCTGTGTCATACGGCTGTTGAAGATTAAGGAATCCACCAGTCGTGTCCTGTTTACAAGGAGTTTAGACACAAAGACCAGAACCCCAGAGCGGGGGAGCAGTGTGAGGAGCAGGCTCAAGGTTACTGGGGACCACTCCTGTGTCCTCATCTTGTTCACAAAACAGGGTTCCTTGGCTAAACAGCTCTGCGGAGTCCCCCTTTCCAACATCAACTCATCCTGCACCGAGAAGTGGTTTTTAAATGTCAATTTCAACTCTTTCTTGTCTTAAACGCTGAACCAGAATGATGATGTCTCATAGGTAAGGCTGTAATACATGTATTGATTTTGTCCCTGATGGATTTTGCTATAACTTTTAAGATTATTTAAGTAATGTGTAATTAACTTAGAATAATTGGAAAATTCAGAAAAGTAAAAAACTACAGGAAACTGCTAACCACCTCAAATTCTATCCCATTATCTAGAGGTAATTACTGTATCAGTCATTTTAATGACTTCTGCCTGGTTGGTTGGCTGGCTTTCTTTCTATCACTTATCATTTACGTGATCTGTCCATCTACACACACACAAATATGAATCCAAATGTATTTTCTTTTTTGCAACATACGGAGCTGTGTCGTCCAGGCTGCCTTGAACTGAGTTTGAGCAATCCTCCTGCCTCAGCCTCCCAAGTAGCTACGACTACAAGCACCTAACTACACACAAGCACACACCACTAACTACACAGTAGCACATGCCCTGCACCTAACTACACACAAATTTGATTGGATTAAAATTATGGGAGAAGTTTGATCCCTGGTACCAAAATAAAATAAAATTATGAGATACTTTCATGCTATTTAAATTTTTAAAAAATTTATTATGGGCCATTCAGAAATATTTCAGTTCAAACATATTTGTTGAGCACCTGCCCCACACCAAGCACTGTGTCAGGAACCTGGAGCTGCTCGGGCAGCATTGTGCTCACACTGCTTCCCCGTCAGTAAGCACACAGGAAGCAGTGCTTGCCGGAAGCAGTGTGGTGCCCTCCCAAGTGAAGTCCAGCTGAGGCCATGTTGGCAGCAATGGCGGGAGTGTTTAGGTTCGTGCTTCTTCCTCCCTGCTGTCCTTTCCTCATCCCTCTTTTTCCTCATTAAAATACCAGTAGATGTTGAGTTTGGCTTCTTAACGAGACTCATTTCCACCCAAGTCCAAAATGCCTGTTTTATTTGGGTGTCAGTTGACCTAATATAAAACCCTGCTTTGCAGTTTTTCCAGCCTCCCTCAGAGTCAGACAATTTTTTTGGTGTGTACTAAGCCCGCACTCTACCACTGGGCGACACCCTCTTCCTCTAGGTGAGACTGTATTTTTAAATTCTAGCAAAATATGTGGGATTTCCAGGAAAGCTGCATAAAGAAAGTTAAATTCCACTGGGGCAGTGGCAGGGGGCAGAGGTGAGGCTGTTTCTGCTTCTACTGTTTCTCTTTACTCAGTCATGTTTCCTAGGATATGAGCGTGAGGGCTGGGGCTCCGGCTGCCATCTTGAATATGAGTAGTGGTTTGGAAATATATGTGAGGCCACAGTGTAGAGGAGCAAGTGATAAATTACTTCTTTGATAGGAAAGAATTAACCTTTATATGTTTGACCCACTTTTATCCAGTCTCTTTTATCAGTTACTATTGTGAATGTCCTAAGTTTCTGATGTATGAGTTGAAAATTTAGATCCAGCAGGCCTACCTGATTTATTTGCTTTAAGTTTTCCCTCTCATGCCCCAATCTCCTAGGTTCTCTCAGTTTTCTTGTTTGACCTTCCTGTGGTTTTACAGCCCTTTGATTCCTCCATATTCTTGCAATTGGAAGAGGTGAAATGTTGTTGATTTTTTAAATCCAAAATACTAGGCTATCAGAACCAAGAGCAAACACAGAGCCCAAGAGGAAGGCGAGGGAGACAGATGTGTTGGGATTGCCTTAGTAAATATCTCATTGTTGGAACAAGTTGGAGGTCTGAAGATATAGGACTGGTTTTTTTTGGAGAGTAGGGCATCTATTTTTTGCTGGGAAACTTTTAGAAAGGGGCAAGGCCCAGAGGAGAAAGCAGGGAAGCTGCCACTACAAAGCAGACAGAGACCGTGGAAGCAGTTGTTCTTGGAAGCAAACCATGTTTGCATGATCAGCGTGGCTGTGGGTTATGAAGTGTGTGCAAAGACAGGAGATGTGTTCATTAGACATGAATTAAAACTTCCAGGCTGAGGAGAGGTCATAGCACGGAACATCACGTTAAAGGCTGGGGAGGGAAAGTGGGGCCGTCATTCTCCTGGATTATAGGTCAGAGATGAGCCTTGGGATTGGGGAAACTTGAGGACTGTGTGTGGGGGGAGGGGTGTCTGTGGGGTGAGGATTGGTGGAGGCAGAAGTGGAATTGGAGGAAAGGAGCCTTTGGGTTGCTTTTCCAAGTGCCCTGTGAGTCAGTGGGGCTCTGGGGAGGATGCTCCTGAGGATAGAAGGTCTGCTTGGATGCCGAGCAGAGTGTGGTCCATGACCCCCTCCCCCTTGCCTTAACCTATGTTTCCGTACCTTTACTGTGTGCCAGACACTGTGCTATTAAGGAATCAAGCTCATTACAAATTGATTATTTGT
>RJWM01046674.1:0-12234 GCA_004363535.1 Dasyprocta punctata
CTTGAGAGTTCATGCGGAGAAGTCAGCTGATTTTGATGGGCTTTCATTTATAGGTGAATTGTGTTTTTACCCTAATAGCTTTTATAATTTTACTCTTGTGTTGAATTTTGGGAATCTGCATGATAATATGCATGGAAGAATTTTCATCATTGCTAATTGATGTTCTATATGTCTCACTTGTTTGTATTTGAAATTCTTTTTCTCTACCAGGAGAGTTTTCTGTTACAAGGTCTGAGACGATGCTTTTAATGTCATTTGTAGTATCTCCCGTTTGTTCATTGACTCCTATTAATTAAGTTATTGTTCTTTGTCTCCTCAAGCAGCTGCTGGATTGATTTCTCATGCTCTCTTGCTAGTTTAGAGAAATCTTCCTTTTCCTGTTCACTAACTGCAAGCCTGTCTTCAATATCTGAGATACTGTCCTCACATTGACCTGATCTGCTTTGAATACTTTAAACGGAGTTTTTCTTGTCCTGAATACCTGCTTTAATCTGTTTGATGCAATGCATTTGTTTCCTATGTAGTGCTTCCATAATTTGCTTATGCTCATTTATAATTTTGCCTGTGTCTGCTCTAAGATCACTAAGCATGGTGAGTATTTTGCTAAAGTCTGTGGTTGAGAGACTATTTCTGATTTCATTTTTTCCAGAACCTCATTCACTTGCTTTGTTACCAATTCAGGGAGACCTGGTAGGGGGCTTTTGGACTTTCCAGTCTCATTGCCCCCTGGGTTTCCCTGTGGTTGACTGAGTGTCTGAGGTTGTGTTCTGTTTAAGCGTCTTCTCATTTCTTTTCCTTTTCAGTTTAATTTGTAGACTGATACTTGTTAGTGGCCTATGGTGTGTTGCTTTATTGGTGGTATTAAGGACATCCAGGTGGTGATCACTTCTCTGAGGTATCTTTCAGGTGTAGCTGGTTCCTGGGCTCCAAGTCTATTGGAAGATCCTGCCTCTTCAGTTTGTTACAGATGAGCCTAGACCTTGGTTCTTTTGCACTGTGCCTCAGTATTGTCTGTGACCCCCCAGTCAATCTCAGTCCTGGACCATTAGGGCCAACGGCTATCTAGAACAATCATGTTAATTCTGACTTCAGAGGCACCCACAGGAACAAACGCAGACAAGAAATCATACAGCTGAGCCAAGCCCTGATGTGTAAACCTCAATGATATAAACTGAATTTGTGACCACATGACAGAATGCAAAAAGTCATATAAAAATACATGGGTCCAAAATACATCAATTCTGTCATCAAGGATCTGAACCCTAAATGAATTCAAGAGAATTCAGAGAAGTAGGAAAACAGAAAGAGAATGTAAGTAGGTTGGAGGACAAAGATGGGTGTGACAAACTTAAGGAAACCAATGTGGAAGACTGAGGGAAAAGACAGCCAAAAGTGACAAAACATAGAGCCAAACAAAACCACACGCAGAAAAAGGGCAGAGAACACACTAAAAAAATTATAATAATAATATTAATAGTAAAAGAAAGAAAAATAAAAGACAAACTAAAGAAAACAAACAAGAAAAAAGAAAAAAATACACTTCCAGGATTCTCTCTGGATTCATGAATATACAGCCTGTGGAGACAACGACCCAAATCGTGGCACTGCATCCAGCAAGCCAGCAAATGTTAGATGACACAGTAGACAACCTTAGCTGGTCTTCCCTGAGAAGACACTCACTGGGCTCACTGCAGTCCAGGCAATTTAATAGATCTGTGGCCAGCTAGGTGCTGCTGGGGGAAGCCAACAACAGTTTTAGCTCCAGGTTTATCCTCCCGAATCCAAAATGGCTCCACACCAATTATTCTCTCCCACAGGACGACTGAGTCCTCTGCACTCACTGCCAGCCAGAACAGTCTTCTGCATCTGCTGCTCTCCTCCAATGCTAAATCATTCCACAGGGGTCCCAAGGTTCACCAGCTGCCACCATCACCACGACCTTGTGCCCCCAGGTTCCAACAGCTCCCCTCACACAGTGAGTCTGGCTACTGGCAAAGCTACCACCTCTTCCTTGTTGAAATTTTTCTTTTCACTTTCTCTGTGGTCTTCAGTCCAAATTTCAGACTCTACCTGGGTCTAAGGAACCTACTTCCCTCTTTTTGTCTTCCTTAAGTTGGTACATTCCCACGTCTAGACGATGTCACTCAGAGAGGCTGTTTGCTCTGCTGACTTCTATGCAACCATCTTCCCGGAAGTTCTTTATCAATTTTTCATGCCTACATCTTGTAATCTGAGCAAATACACTGAAGATAACACTATGCAACACATTAAACATTGTGAATTTCCTAATGTGTTTTGAAATTCTGAATAAATTTTTTTCTCTTTAAAAGAAGAAAACTATGAAGGCTAAAAGGGAAAGGAAGACAGGGAAAAAAACATATATGCAAGATAGTTAAGATATTGATACTTAGTTTGTCTTAGTTTTTTTTTTTTTTTTTTTTTTTTGCGGCACTGGGGATCGAACTCACAGCCTTGCACCAGCCAGGGCAGGCACTTAAGCCACTGAGCCAAACTCTCAGCCCTAGTTTTTTAAGGCAGGGTCGCACTTTGTAGCTCAGGCCAGTCTTGCGCTCACGTTGTAGCCCAAGCCGGCCTCAAACTCACAACGCTCCTCCTACCTCAGCCTCCCGAGTGCTGGGATTAAAGGCATGGACCACCACGCCCGGCTTCTCTTAGTTCTTTGAAAGAAAAAGATTTGTGCTAGCATACTTTGGGCATGACATCATGCCTACATTCTGCACTCTGAATAACTATGATGAAGACAACACACAATGTGTTAATTATTGTTACTGTACCAGGAATAAAGTTTGAAATTGTTTCATTGATTTTTATCTTTGTTCTCATTAAAAAGAGAGTATCTTATTTAATCCAATAAACCCAAATATACAATCATGTAAGTAGTGAATGAATCATAGCACAAATCTAAAGAAATAAAAAGCAGACTCTTACTGTTGCTTAATATAAGATGTGTTTGTCTTTTGTTTTACTTTGTTTTTTGGTTTTGAGACAATCTTACCATCTAGGCAGCCTGGCCTTGCATGCACTATACAGCTCGTTGGTCTAGCAGTCGCACAGATCTTTCTGCCTCAGCCTTCCATGTGTTAGGAGTACAGGCCTGTGCAATGAGGCCTGGCAGATAAAACACATGGTTTATCTAAGAACATTAAGCACCAGTACCATCAAGGTTTTTTTCATCCTAAACTATTAAGAATTACCTATGCTTGGGATCAAAGGACCTCTATTTCCACTTTTCCTTTCACTCAAATGGCAGTATGCACTATGCAATGTTGAGATGATAAGAACTAGAAATGACGTGCAGTGCTATCAGACACACATTTAGGCATGCAAACGATAGGACTACATTCTGCAGTGTCATAGAGTTCATGAAGCATATGAGACATTGAATATTTCAGTGTGAGATAGACATAAATTTTGCCAGGTGGTGAATGCATTAAAACCTGCACTTGGGAGGCTGAGGATTGCCATGAGTTTGAGCCCAGCTTGGGCTACATGGTGAGAACCTCTCTCAGAAAAAAGCAAAATACATTAGATAAGAAGAAATTTGTAAAATATTGCCCACCTGATGGTTAACTGTCTAAGCATGGTTAACTCAAGTTAGGATGAGGTAAACTGTTCACAATGTTAGGACTATTTACTGCATTTGTCACTTATGGTTTGACCTGGCATTAGCGGAATGTAATCCCATGGTAAATGGAGCAGCTATAGAACTGAAGGACTATACAATACAGGGTATTTTACAAAACATGGAAAACTAGCAAAGAATAAGACAAGAAAGGCAAATATGGCAGATGGTCTCATGGACAACTTGCACAAGTCCTAGGTGGGTGCAAGTGACATCACGTCCTTCAATTATCAGACAGTGGTAGCTATTGATAATGAGAAAAACCACTATATGTTTAACTCTAAAGTTGATAAAAGAAAACACAAATGAATCACAAAACTTATTCAATTTTTATTTTAATGTGATTTTTGCATCCTAGGTGAAAAAAACACAATCATTTTCCAAAGCACAATGGGATTCACAGCTTATGCTACTTCATTATTAAAACTACTTCACTATTAAGTATAGAAACCCAACAGAAACCTGTCACAACAAACAGCAACATGGTCAAAAACTCCTGACAATTTTGTTGCTGACAAATCATATCAACATTCATAGTGGGTAGAGAGGTGAATTATTACATGGCATTGCTTCTTCTTCTTTTTAATGTATTTTTATTTATTTATTATTATATATTTTTTTTAACCAGGGATTGAACTGATGACCTCACACTTGTTAGGCAGGTGCTTGTGCTGCTGAGCTATATCCCTGGCCCCATGAACTGTATCTTCTTTGAGAAAATACATGATTCTTCTGATCCTTGGCAGTGGGGGACTCACAAAAATACAGATTAAACACTTATACATAAATTATTAGTAATAAAACTATAAAACATGACATCCAATGAACAAATAGTTTCTACAATAATGCACTGTGTGCAGAAAAGTTTCAAATACAAGCTAGTGGAAAAATAACACCTTCATGAAAATTTAATCTCCAAATAGCATTATCCAATACTTACTAAAGGCAAAAAAAGAAAAGGAAACAATTAAGAGCGACAAAATACTGAGTCTACTGCTATGCAAGAAAAATGATTCGTTCCTCTTTGGATCTCATGTAGTGCAAATTAAAGACAATTATTATGTCCTTTAAGAGGCCATATTAAACTCCTGTGCTATTGCTTATAAGAACCTACCAAATTATGTGAGCACAACACTTAAGTCTTTTTTGGTTTTGTTTCAAGTGCTGGGATGACAGGCTTTTATCACTCCTGTTGTCTGCATTTCTTTATTTATTTACTTATTGGAGACACACTATCACCATGCAGTTTAGTTTCCTTGAACTCACTATGTGGTCAGGGTTGGCCTTGCCCACACAGTGAACCTCCTGCCTCACCACTTGGGTGACAGGTTTACAGGCATGTGCCACCATCCCTAACTTATAACATTTACCCTTAGAAGAGAACTTAAATAGTTTAATCTAGAGATCTATTTTAAGACCAAGCTTAAGGGGGCTGGGGATTTAGCTCAGTGGCATAAATGCCTGCCTGGCAAGCGCAAGGTTCTGAGTTCAATCCCCGGTACCAAAACAAAACAAAACAAACAAAAAAAGATCAAGCTTAAAATATCTACCCATTAGCGTGTCTCCTCCTGTTTACTTTTTGAAGAAATAATTGACACCCCTTGGTGTACAACTCATTATTCAGGTTTAAACTGCATGAGAAGGGTTGATAGCATTTGGAAAATGTGAGTTTAAACTGGTACCTTCATACATTCACAGGGTTTTGATACAATATTCATTGTTTTGTGCAAGACAACTGATAACTTGAGTACTACACATCTATTTGTGGTTTCTAATAATATTGTCACAAGAATTAAATGACAATGACTACAGCGGTTCCCCCATAATAAACATTGATAGAAACTTCTCCAGTGTGCAAGTGTCCTCTTTGTGAAAGGTAATGAGCAAATGATAGTTTCTCAAGCTCTTTATGTGGACTACAACTCATGAAATTCAATGTGTGATGTCACTGGCATCATGCAAGACTTTCTCACATGATTGACAAAGAATTTCTTTTTAGTGGGAGTTTTTTTGTATTTCAAAGTAAAGACTTCTCAGTCAAATGAGTTCTCCCATGTATTTGAAATTTTTTTCTGTGGGTACTGGGAATCAAACTCACAACCTTGGGCATCTGAGATGAATACACACTTTTCAGATGAAGAAGTACAAACAGCAAATAAATACAAGAAAAAATGTTCAATAGCATTGGTCATTCGAGAGACACAATGAAAACACTGATTTCACCTCACCACAGAAAGGGTGGCTAGTATTAAGAAATCAACCGATAACAAGTGCTGGAGGGGCTGTGGAGAAAAAGGAACACTTCTACACTGTTGGTGGGAGTGTAGGCTGGTGCAACCACTGTGGAAGTCAGTGTGCAGATTCCTTAAAAGTTAGGATTGGAGGTCCCATTTGACCCAGCTATTTTCCTTCTCGGTGTCTTCCCAAAAGAACTAAAAACATCATACCACAGCGATAAATGTGCACCTATGTTTACAACTGCACAGTTCATAGTAGCCAGATCTTGGAAACAACCTAAATGCTCAACTGAGGAATGGACAAGAAAGATGTGGTATTTCTATATAACGAAATACCACTCAGTTATAAAGAATGATAAACTTCTTTCATACTTAAATGGATGTGTCTTGAGAATATACTTAGCAGTGAAATGTCTCACATATATCAGCATCATATTTTACACTTGTGACAAATAGAAAGAAAATACTATGTATATGTTTATGTATATGGATATAAAAATTAAAGAATTTTGAGTGAAGTTTCCACAGGGTCATTTTCAGACTTCATTTTACTGTGAATTATTCTTAGAACTCATAATATTGCGTTTATTACCAATATTTTTCTAATGTCCTATACAATATTCTTTGGTGTAAAACAAATACCATTTATATGACTCAGAAATAAAACAAAAGAAAAATCGCAACCTTGCACTTGACAGGCAGGTTCTTATGCTCCTGAGCTATATCCCCGGCCTTATGTATTTGAATTTTTTTGAAAAAATTCCACATTTCTCACATGTCCTGAGTCTCTTGACTATGAATTCTGTCATGTATGTACTGATACTTGTGTGGACTGAAAGAGGTTTTATGCTGTTAAGAAGACAAGATTCTCCTCAGTCTGATTCGTGTCTTACATGCAGTTGTTGTACTCTCCCTTCTTAATGTGCACGATGCTCACTGCACAGAGGCTTTTCCTTAGTGCTTCTGCAGACTTCCTCCCAAGTGGAATTTTTTTCCTGTGTTTGACAACACCCCTGTGTACCGAATGCATTTACACACTGCTTACATACATAGCATTTCAACAGTGTGTGTTCTTTCTTGTCTTTAACAAAGACCATGGGAGCTGGAAGCTCTCACAGTGGATACATATAAAGATTTACACTCCAGTGTGATTTCTTTCCTGTCTTTCACAAACAGAATATGTGTAAAACTTTTCTGTCATTATTTACATACATAGGATTTCCCCTGGAGAGTGAGTCATTTCATGCTCTTGACAAATGAATGTGTCCTAAAGCCTGTCCCATGGTGCTCACACATAAATTTTTCCCCAGTGTGGTTCACTATATGTCATTGACAACTCTGTGTAATCTGAAATCTCTACCATATGGGTAACATACAGAGGCTTTCACTCCCCTGGGGGTTTTTTCATGGTTTTGACAAGCCTGTTGTCTGCTGAAAGCTTTCTCATATTGGTTACATGCATAGGGTTTCACCACATTGTAACTCCGTTCAAAGCTTTGACAATCCAATGTGTTCAATGATTTTCCATATTACTCACATACAGATGGTTTCTCCCCAGTTCCAGTGTGAATCCATTCATGAGTTTGTCAAGTAAAACTTGTTGAAAGCTTTTCAACATTGCTTAAATGCATAGGGATTCTACAGTGTGAATTCTTTCAGGTGTTAGACACTTATCATGTGAGATGAAAGCCTTCCCCCTTTATGGACATACATAGGAATTACCCAAATTGTGAGCGCTTTTATGTATTTCAAACCTGATTTGATTCTGAAAGCTATCGCACATTACTTACATACATAGGGAATCTCTCCACTGTGGATTTTTTCAGGTTCTTCACAACTATGCTTTCTGCTGAAAGATTTCCTACACTGATTGCAAACATGATCTTAATTCCAAGTGTGACTCTGCTCATGCTTTTGACAAACACCACTTGTGTGCAAAGATTTCTTACACTTCTTACATACAAAGGGTTTCTCACCAGTTTGAGTCCTTTCATGTATTGGCCAATCTTGCTTTCTACTGAAAGCTTTCTCACATTGTGTACATATATAAGGTTTTTCCCAATGTGAGTATGTTCATGCGTAGGACTACTTGTGCTGAAAGCTTTTCTACATTGCTTGCATAGTGTATCACCCCAATATGAATTCTTTCTTGTATTTCATATTTATGACACATGATGAAAGCTTTCCCACATTATTAACATGCATGGTTTTTCTCTGCACTGTGGATTTTTCCATGCTTTTGAAGACCATATTTTCTGCTGAAAGCTTTCCCACATTGCAGACATACAAAGCGCTTTTTCCCAGTGTGTAAGTATTTGTGCCTTTGACAATTGCCATGTGTGCTGAAAGCTTTCCCACACTGATTACATAGATAAGGTTTCTCCCCAGTGTGACGTTTTTCATGCACTTTACACTGGCTCCATGTGGTGAAGGCTTTCCCACAGTGCTTACATATACAGAGTTTTTCCCCAGTGTGAATCCGTTCGTGCACATTGCAGCTACTTCGTGTGCTGAAGGCTTTCCCACATTGCTTACATAGATAGCGTTTCTCTCCAGTGTGAGTCAGTTCATGTTTTTGACAATCACTACGTTTCCTGAAAGCTTTCTCACATAGCTTACATACATAGGGTTTCTCCCCAGTGTGAATCCTTTCATGTAGTTTACATTGACTGCTTGTGGTAAAAGCTTTCCCACATTGCTTACATAGATAGGGTCTCTCCCCAGTGTGACTCTTTTCATGCATTTTACAAGAACCACGTCTGCTGAAAGCTTTCCCACACTGACTGCATACATAACGTTTTGCCCCAGTGTCACTTTGTTTGTGCACTATACACAGTCTGCAGGATTTGCCACAATGTTTGCATACATAGGGTTTCACCCCGGTATGAGTCTGTTCATGTATTTGCCAACCTTCTTTGCTGACAAAATTTTTCGCACATTGAGTACATACATGGGGTTTCTCTTCACTGTGCATTCTTTCATGTCTTTGACAAGAATATTTTCTGGCAAAAGCTTTCCCACACTGTTTACATACATAGGGTTTCTCCCCAGTGTGCATCATTTCATGATTTTGACAATCAAAACGTGTAATGAAACCTTTCCCACATTGTTTACATACATAGGGTCTCTCTCCAGTGTGACTCTTTTCATGAGTTTTACAATTACCACGTGTGCTGAAAGCTTTCCCACACTGACTACATACATAGGGTTTCTCTCCAGTGTGACTTTGTTCATGCACTTTACACTGGCTGTGTGTGCTGAAGGCTTTCCCACAGTGCTTACATACATAGGGTTTCTCCCCAGTGTGAAACATTTCATGTACTTGACACTTAGTACGTGTGATGAAAGCTTTCCCACACTGCTTACATACATAGGGTTTCTCCCCAGTGTGTGTCCGTTCATGCTTTTGACAATCACTACGTGTAATGAAACCTTTCCCACAATGCATGCATATATAGGGTTTCTCCCCAGTGTGAGTTCGTTCATGCACTTGCCAAGCATGTTTGCTGCCTAAAGTTTTTCCACACTGAGTACATACATAGGTTTTCTTTCCACTGTGTATTCTTTCATGTTCTTGACAAGAATCTTTTCTGGTCAAAGCTTTCCCACACTGCTTCCATGCTTGGAATTTCTCCCCAGTGTGAGTCGGTGCATGTATTCGCCAACTATCTTTACACCTGAAAATTTTGCCACAGTGCTTACATGCATAAGGTTTAATAGTAGTGTGAGTGCTTTCATCAGCTTGCCAAATAGCACTTGTATTGAAAGCTTTTCCACATTGCCCACATGAACACGGTTTCTCCCTAGTGTGACATCTTTCATGATTACCCAATGAATTGTTGGTGAAGGATTTTCCATAGTGTTTCTGTACATGGGTATTTTCTCCAGAGAGAGTTGCTCCATGTGCGTGAATATCATGGTGAGAAAGAAAACCTTCTCCCAATGCTACACATGTATTCGTATTCACTTCAGCGTGATAGTTTTCCCCCATCTGAACATTGCTGTGGGTAATGAATGATGTGCCATCTGGATTCTTTTCAATGGCACTTTTTTCAGTGCAAGCAGAATGCAATTTTGCACAGGGCAGACATTCAAGGGCCTTCTCTCCACGACTTGTCATTGCATATTTCAGAGAAGACTGGAGATTTGTGCAGGCTTTCCCATGTTTGTTACAGGTAAACAGCTCCTCTTGAAATTCATGCTGCTCACATGGTCTGAGTGCAGTGATAGCCATGATGGGCCCATCTGCTGATGAATGACCCACCAGGGGCCTTCTAGAGCAAACGCCTTCATCTGGTTTTATGCCAACAACTCTCACGTGCACATTTGCATCTGCAGTCATAGAAACTATTTTCCCACGCTGATACAAGAATTTATATTGACAGGACTGCTCTACCTCTTCACTTCTGTCAAAGGAGAGTAACGAAACAACCAATCACATTTAACAGTGTCTTTTAGTAGTGATATGTGATGAGATCTGCTTTGCTGCTGCCTAAGAACATAGAATCATCCAGTTACTCTATATTCTGCATAATGGCTTGGCCTCAGATTTAATGAAAAGGTAAGACTCATTTGGGAGTTTGTAACCAACCCGTTTGTAACACACAATGCTTACTTTCATTCTGAAGAAGTGAAATATATCTTGATGAGACATGTTCCATGTATTGATGATCTTTGATACCTTTTCCTCCATGAATCCATCCCCACCACAATGTCTGCCTCTTTATCTCCCACCATCTCTCCACTACTTACTCCTTCATGTGCTAGGAATCTCTTGCCAAATAGATCCTGCCATATTGAAATTTCTCTGTCTGGTTCATTCAATTAAACAGCATGGGCTCTAGATTCATCTTTATTTGGCAAAAATCTTCACTTCATTCATTTGGGGAAGAATACTATTCAACTATGTGTACACACCACATGTCTTTCAGTGCTGGAAATTCAACCACAGTTTTACCACTGTAGGACTTTCAGTTCTTGCTTTGAGAAAGACTCTCTGGAGTCTTTAATTTGCCCAGGCTGAGCATGAATGCATGATCTTCCTGCTTCAGCTTCCTAGAGTACTAGGATACCAAGCATGCTCCTTTATGCCCAGGCTAGCCCATATTTCCTTCATCAATTCATCTGTGAATTGACACTGAAGATTTTTCCAGATCTTAGACTTTCTAGGTTGTGCTGCAACAAGTGGGTATTTAAGCACTGCTGTAATAAGATCCACTTCAACACCGTGTGGAATATATGCAGTAGAGGGATAGTTGGATATGGCTAGACACGAGTCTGTATGTTTGTCATCCTGAGACATCAAGGCAGAAGTATCACTGAACTTAAGACCTGCCTGGGCTACATGTTTAGACTCTGTCTCAAAAACAACCTAAAAATTACAGTTAGATGGAACACGGTGCCTTTTTTTCCATTTCTGTGGAATCTCTATACACATTTCCTTAGATGTTATAAATCACTGACAGTCCCAATAAGAGAACGAAGAAGCACGTTCTAATATTATGGAATAGGCGTGGGCTGTTTTGGGAGGACTTTCATGAAAACAAATGAGATCAAAAGAGTGCTACAATTTTTGATTTCAGTAACATTCACAAGAGTAGTTTTGAAACACTAAATGTGTCCATCACATTTAACTACATACAATCGGACCTATAATTTGTTTGCTATGAAAGTAATCTTTTAAAAACATGTATATAGGGCCAGGAATTTATCTCGGCCTCACAGACTTTGGCCTGGGAAACTCGAGGTCATGAGTTCTTCCCAGTGCCAATTCAAAAGAAAACAAAACATGTATATATAATTAGAAATTAACTCTCAGTGTGTACACAAAATTTCTTTTGTAGATTCTGTCCTCAATGCCTGAATGCACCTTCCATCAACGTGTATAAATCTAAGCGTGGAACTGAATTTGTAGTATTTTTTAAAAATTTCAGACATGGTCTCCTTTGTAATTGAGTGTGAAGTTGAACTTATTATGAGGCCATATCTGCAACACGTGGGAATTTTTATGCATCAGCCTCTTGAGTGCTGGGATTATCAGCAGGTGCCAAATCACCTGGCTGTTTGTTCTTTTCCATTACCTCAACAATATCAGTGATGGGGGTCAGGGAGGTTCCAACCAGAAGACAAATAACCTGCCTTCCTGTTGAGTGGTGTGTGACTGGCATGGACTCCAGGAACAGAAAGATATGTGCCTCCTGTACGCCTACTGGTGCACAGGCTAAGAGTCAAGGACTCCTCTGCACCCTATGTAAGCAACCTCCTGGTTTGGAGGACCAGCTAAGTTAATAGCAACTAAGGTACATAAAGCAACTAAATGATTGTATTGTTTGGTTGATTTTGCAGTCCTGTGGC
>RJWM01046675.1:0-12233 GCA_004363535.1 Dasyprocta punctata
AAAAGAATTGCTAGGCATCTCTAAAGAAGACATAGATTTAAAAAATTGAGGCACAGAGAAAAATGAGGGAAGCCTTGAATGAATAATACAAAAATGACTTGGAATACATGAAAGAGATTCAGAGAGATATCCAGGAAATTAAAAACTCCATTGAAAGCTGGCAAAACCACTTGAAAGAAACCAAAGATAGACTTTAAACTGAAGATAGACCTTGAAGACAGGTTTGCAGCTTGTGATCGTGAAAGGAAAGATCTCTTAAAAATAACAAGGAACCTGGAAGTAACAATTCAACAGCTGGAAGACAACCCAGAAAAACATAACTTAAGAATAAAAGGTGTGAATGAAAAAGCAGGGGTCAACACAAATGACATTAAAAGTCTATTTACAGAAATAATTTCAGAAAACTTCCCAAGCATGGGAAAAGAAGTGACATTCAGATAAGTGAAGCATATAGAACTCCAGCTAGCCGTAACCAAAACAAATCTATACCCAGACATATAATAATCAAGATCCCAGAAATTCAACACAAGAACAGAATATTAAAAGCTGTTAGTGAAAGAAACAGACCACCTACAAAGGAAAACCCATCAGAATCACAACAGGCTTCTCAACACAAACCATCAAGTCAAGAAGAGCTTAGAGTGAAGTATTTCAAGTACTGAAAGAAAACAACTTCCAATCCAGATTGATGTAACCTGCAAAACTATCTTTCAAAATTAACAGAGAACAAGATACTTCCATGACAAAAAACAACTCAAGGAATTCATGACCACCAAACCAACTCTACAAAGAATATTGAAGGACATTCTAGAGAAAGATAAAAAAGACCACAGCTCCAGAAACAGTGGCAGAGGGGTATCACTGAGTAGGGCAGACAACTGAATGGAATAGAAAAGTAGGCAGCCAGTGGCAGGAAACTAGCGTGGCAGAGATGAGGCAGTGCATGTTGGCCATAACCATTAACATAGATGGCCTCAATTCACCAATAAAAAGAAACAGGCAGAGTGGATCAGGAGACAAAATCCATCAATATGTTTTATACAAGAAACATATTTAGTTCGAAAGGGGGTTCATAGACTGAAAGTCAAAGGAGAAAGAACAATGCTCTGTGTCACAGGAAACCAGAAAGAAGTGGGGGTTGCTTGCCCATTAGCTGCAGAGTGGACAAGAAAGACACGGCATTTTTATACAATGGAAAGCTACTCAGCTATAAAGAAAGATAACCTCAAGCCTCTTGTAGGTAAATGGATACAACTTAAGACCGTGCTTATGGATAAAATGATCCAGAGTCACATGGGTGAACGTCATGTTGCCTCCCCAGTATAAAAACTAAAGGAGTTAGTACACAATACATATTGTGAAAGTGAAAGGGGAGGAAGTGTCTAAAAAGGGAAGGCAGTGGTCATTGTTAATCTATTATTGTGATTTGAATCCTGTATTTTCACTGTTCTGCTTAGTTTGGTTTTATTCTGTTTCGGTTTGTCTAATTTTATTATATTTGATGGCATGGACAGATATTTCAAAGATAATAAAATACATTATGGTAGCCATTATTGATTTCCTATTTCTTTGTTTTGAAGTCATTGTTTTGTTTTGAGTGATTTTATTTTATTTTGATTTGTTTGATTGTATTATGTCTGATGATATAGGCAACTACTTAGAAGATAACAAGAGGCATTATGGCAACCACTGTTGTTTTACTATTGCTTTGAAGTCCTGTATTGCTTCCATTGTTTTATTTTTATTTGTTTTATTCTGTACTATTTTGTTTGATTTTATTATGTCTGATGATATGGGCAGTTATTTTGAAGATAACAAAAGGTATTATGGCAGCCATTATTGATTTCCTTATATCTTTTTTTGAAGTCATGTACCATGTTCATTGTTTTGTTTTGACTGACTAATTTGTTATAATTGTTTGGGTTTATTCTCTTCAAAATAAAAAAAAGAAAAAACTCGGTAATTTGCAATATTAATTGCATGCCAAAATGATAATATTTGGATATATTTTGTTTAATAAAATACATTTTGAAGATTAAGTTCACCCATGTCTCTCTTTTTTTCTTTTTAAATATGGTTTCTAGAAGATTTAAAAGTGCACGTGAGGCTTCCATTTCTCTCCAATGGCACTGGTGCAGAAAATATAAGACAAAACAGCAAGGGGGTTTTGTCAAAAACACAGCTGGCTAATCATTCATTCATTTTTTCATTCAACAAAATGTCAAACATTGCACTAGGTCTTGGGTATGATGGTGAATGAATACAGTGATTTCATGTTCCTAATGTTTTTGGCAGAGAAACAGATCGTAGTGAAGCAATTCAATTAATAAATACAATAATTAGAGTTTATGATCACACACAGAATAAACACAAGAGCATTCTTTGGCAAGGTGCTCCACTGTAGGAGACATTTACACTGATAGCTGAGAGATAGGAAGGAGTCAGTCATTTGAGACGGCATAGGAGGCGCATTCTAATCAGAAGGAGCAGTCACCCCAGAGGTCCTGGGGCTGTCTCTAGAAGACTGATTCACGGGGAAATGCAGCTAAGGCCTGAGGAACAGAGCAGCTATCTGAGTGCTTGTGGGGCAAACTGGGGTTTTAGCCTAGGTCTTTAGGAAAACTATGGAAGGATTTTAAGGAAAGTCATTGTATGATTTGATTCAAGATTTAAGATTTACTTGACCATGTATTGTAGGATTCCATTTATATGAACTATTTAGCAAAGGCAAATTTACGAAGACCCAACATAGAGATGAGTGTTGCCTGGGGCTGCAGGTGGAGTTAGATGTGGGTTAACCATGAATGTGCAACAAAAATCTTGCTAGGGCAACAGAAATGTTCTAAAACCAGAATGTGGTGATCATCATGCAACTTGGTTCATTTATTAAAAACCACTGAAACACTTAAAACAAGTCAGTTTAGTAATACACCAATCATACTTCACTCAAGTTATTTTAAAAAAAAAGACCAGGAAGCAAGGGCAGCATAAAGCACCCTCGTAGCCTAGGCAGCGTGATCAGATTCGAACTTGAATCATGGATGTAGAAAGAATCTGATTGTGTCATCTCCTCCCAGCAAGGGATTGGCAAACTTTTTCTGTAAAGGGCCAGGTAGTAAATACTGTAGGCTTTGGGGACTATACAGTCTGTTGCAACTACCAAGCTCTGTGGTTGTGTCCCCAGTGCAGACGCAAACATGCCCTGATGTTGGGGATGACTGTGGCCACATTTCAAGGAAACTTTATTAGTGGACATAGAAATTTGTTCTTGTAATTTTTACATGTCAGCCAAACACTCTTCTTTCATCTTTTACAGCCATTTAAAACTATAAAAGCCTCCCAAGCTGGCAGGCTGCATACACATGGGCAAAGGATTGGCCCAGGCTTCCTGTTCCAGGCAGTTGCCAACACTGACCCGAGCCCCAGTCCCTTAGAAGACTTCCGCTGGCCTCACTCCAGTGATGCTGGGCCCACAGACCTGTAGGACAGGAAGGAATAGTCATCACCTGCTAACGCCCACGCTGCTCCTTCAATACAGTAATTACTGCAGGGAAAGTTTTCCCATCCCTTGCTGAATTGCGGCATTATCATTCTGCTCACGGATTTCATTCAGTTTATCACACAGGCATTTTTCTCTGATAGAGCTGATCCTCTTTCACTGCCCAGAGTTTTGGGTAGGATGCTTATCCCATTTCTCCTCCCTAAAGGATTTAAAGCAAGGTTATCAAGGCTTCCTCCACCCCCAGGCAGGTATCTTTCACTAAGAACTCATATAAACTCCATGGCTCTGACCTAGCTGCTAATCTTTCGGGTTCTTTAAATTCTTTGAAGTCGTTCATCCCACTCAGGAGACAGGTAAGTCACATACTGTCGCTATTTTAAGCTCCTCGAGTTTCTTCTCCTTCCTGACAGCTGAGGGTTACATCTGCTGTAGCTCCCAAACTTAGGCTCTGGGCTACTGAGGGATCTGAGAACAGTTTCTATCACCCGGTATCTACACTGGGCTGAGTGAAGACTTTGTGATCTTTGATCACAGTCTATTGCTTTCCATTTTATGCAGTTGATTAGGATCTTAATGCAGTCATCAGCCAGGAAGATGGCTTGTCCTCACATCTGTGCTAAAGAAAACATTATCTTTAATCTGAAGAATTGGAATAAGAATAAAGGAAAGTTCTAAAAATGGTAGGGAGGCAAGCGCCAGAAAGCTCCAGTCCCTTAGTAGGTCACCCAGAGACTACTGTGGTCTTTGGTTGCAAACCAATAAGCTGTTGGCTGCATGCCCTGTGGCCACCTGGCCCTCTGAGCCATGTTTTCCTAAAGAGCAGGTTGCTTTGAGAACTCATGGGTTACTGTATATCCTACTGGAGACACATCAGACAGTCAATAATAGATTCTTCTAATTTTGTAAAGTCTGTATTATTTATCAAAAAAATAATAAACACCTCACTTCTTTTGCTTTGGCTGGGCATTTCTAAAAAGTGTAGAACCTCACTTTTCAATATTCATTCAGACTTCGGAGCTGGCTGCCTGAGTTTAAAATCCAGGGCTTCCCCACAAGCCAGGAACCACCTCAGCTCCCCCGAGTTTCTGACTTTTCAGGATGCTGACCTGGAAGGCTGTGGAGCAAATGGACCAGGGTAAGGTGTGGAGAGAATCCAGCACTGACTGGGGCTGTGGGGACCAGGCATAAGGTTTTGCCCCCCACTGCACATTGTGGTTATTCTGCATCTGATGGGCACCCGCAGCTGCAAAGTGCTGTGAGAAAGGCAGGTTTACTTGTCAGGTTCAACGGTCAGCTGATTTGTAATCTTTGTTGATTGGAATTAACACAAAGTTTAAATAAGACTCCAGAGGTTTAGTTCTAACCATCCTTGTTCCCAGTTCCAAAGTTGGTGCTAATAAAACACAACATGTTGTAAACTAATTTCACAAGGCTCCTGGGCAGATTCTTGGCTCATCGGTCACAACAGCACTTTTCAGCCCTGTTTCTGTGAATGCGACTGGAGATCTAACTCATTCTGCCCATTGAAAAGATTTGCAATGCCCCCCTTTTTTTACCCCAACATCAAGTCTTTCAGTGACACTGCAGAGTGATATTTTATAAAATAGAAAATGGTAAAAGGGGACCGGGACTTTATTATAGTCTGTGGGAGACCACAGTTCAAATCCTACTCCACTTAGGAGCCAGGCGGCCATAGACTGATGGGTTTCACCCCTGATCCTCAGGACATTTTCTGTGTAACACGATTTACCATGCCTCTGTCTAACAGGAAGCTGGTGCAAGTCAAATAATAGACACCATGCCCCAGAGTGGAGGGTTAATGCATCGCTCTGTTGAGTAAGGGTAAAAATACGTCTTTCTCCTATCCTCCTAGGTTCACTGAATGGGGCTCTGCCAATTGAACTGACAAAGATAAATTAACAGGAGTGAAAGGTGTATTTTATGTACTTACAGGAAAACTCACAGAAATGAAACAAAAATCCCAAAGAGGCAATCAGATTCAGAGGTTTATACACCATTTTAACTAAAGGTCAATAAATTTGTGGGGAAAAGGTTCCGAGCCTCTGCAGGTGGTACATTGTGGGAAGGTGAATACATAGGGAAGCTAACAAAAGATAAGGATTTTTTTATGCAGATTGGCTTGTTTGGGCCCAGCTTGGTGCCAACTTTCAAGGCTATGCAACTCCGCTGAGAGAAGGGATTAATGACAGTCTTCATTTAGTAGAAATTTATGCACATAGCGGGGACTCAAAAGGCTTCTTTCTGCAGCTATGGCCTTCAGCTCAAAATAATCCATGCTCCAAAGTATCGAGTTTCGAGGTGGCTTGATTTGATTCCTCGGTACATTACTCTTATCACAGCGTTACATGACATACTTCTCCAGGTGCCCTTGGAGAAACAACATTTTGCAATGTTTTGTAAATAACAGTAGTAGTCATGGGGATGTAGTGAAATAATAACTCAATTTTAGGGAAAACTTTTGGACAATCGATCCTGTCTTTGTAGACTATAAAGTTGAGGAGTGTATTCTATCACATGGACAACATTATCTGGCTTGCTTACTAGAATGCCATCTTTTATTAAATATAGTCATCTTTATTTATTTGTTAAATAGCCATGTAGGTCATGCTCTGTGCCAGACACTGGTTATTGCATTTTACACAAAAAACATGTTTTAGTCCTTATGACAGCCTCCAGTAAGGACATCAAGATACAGTTTTAGTGACCTAGATAGCTAGCTAATGCCAGAGCCACTAGGCAAACCCACTCAGCAAACACAAAGATGATGCTTATAACAACTATGCCATAGATCCAATGCAACAACCACACCATGGGTCCAATGCAGCAACCATGCCATGGGTCCAATACAACAACCACGCCATGGGTCCAATGCAACAACCACGCCATGGGTCCAATGCAACAACCACGCCATGGGTCCAATGCAACAACCACGCCATGGCTCCAGTGCAACAACCACGCCATGGGTCCAATACAACAACTATGCCATCAGTCCAACTGTGCTGCACACCCAAAATTATTATTTTTTGAGTGAATGAAGGTCCAGTTAGAACTAGATCATAGTGGCCAAGACAGGATCCAAGTCAGGTTTGCCTCCTTCCCTGCCCTAGACTGGCCCACAGTGCTCAAGGCTTGCAAGAGATGGAAGAGAGGAAGCCCACAAGTCCTCAGCTCCATCCTGAGGCCAAGTCTAGCCAGGATGTTTGTATAAGCTGTGAGATTCTTCAATAAAACTCTCTGACTCTCTAGACAAGGGTTGTTTCAAATGAGATATATTAAAATACTGTTTATTGTCTATCTCAAGTTAGCATTGAACTGGGTGCCTTTTGTTTATATTTACTAAATCTGCCAAACTTAGCCCAGGCATGTAGTGTGAACCCCTGGCCAAGAATTAAAACCTGAACTGCATGAAAAAAAGGTTTTTTTTCTCTACAAACAAAATCAATAGGAATAGTCTCAGAATAATATTTTAGGGCAGGTTTGATGTAATGAAGCAAGCAGCAAAAGAGGAATTTGTGTCCATTATAAGACAGAGATAAATACTTTTTCTACTGTAATTTATATTAATTCTTGCCATGGGCCTCTGCCATGGTGCTGGGTCCTGGAATGGACACAGAAGAGGAGGGAGAAGAGGAGGAAAAAAGAAAGCAGAAGATAAGAGGATGAGAAAAGATTTAAGTTTCCTGGGTATGTACTTAATTCCAGACACTACACTGTACAACTTCATGACCTTATCTGAGTTTCAGCAAACAGTTTCAGGGCAGCCATGAGTGTCCACTCTACCCCCAAGGCTCGGAAAGCAGAGGCGATGTTTCCACCGTGATTGAGATACCAAGGGGGGGATATTTGCACACCCTGACAGGGTACCTGCCCACGACCTCTCGCTGGGGAGAAGGCCAAGTCCTGGGCTCGCCAGACTGTTTCTATCTCTCTGGTCCTCTATTTCTCTATTTCTCTGTCTCCTCACTTTTCTATAAGGGTGAGTTGGACATGCATCTATCTCTTTCAAACTACTGAGCAGCTGAAAGGGAAAGTCAGTGATGAGTCCATTTCTGTGTCACCAGCCTGACAGTGATCCCTGCTGCTCTGGTTTGAATGTGTCCCTCAAAATTCATGTGCTGGAAATTCAATCCCAATGCAGTAGCATCATTGCAGGACACTGGGAAGAGATTTGGGGAGCAGTATAGGTCATGAGAGCCCTGCTATCGTGACCAGATTAAAACATCTACATACATACCTTTTGAGAGTGGGTCTGGCTCTCCTGATTTTCTGTCTTCTTCCTTGTGAGTACTCAGTAGAAAGGTCCACACCAGATGTCAGCACCTTGATCTTAGAATGTCCATGCTCCCTAACTGTGAGAAATAGATAAATGTTCTTCATAAATTATTCAGTCAATGGTAGTCTGTTAGGGCTTTACAAAACTAACTAGGAGGCCCACTATGAGAATTGAGAGTTACAATGTGTCAGACACAGGGTTGTGCTGTGGAATTATTATCTTAAATCTTCACCAAGACTTTGTGAGTTAAATTGTCTTATTACCACTTCATAAATAATGAAAACTAAGACTCGAAGACTAAATAGATTTATAAGAGTAAGAAAACTCCAAGAAAACCCCTTCTGCTTGATTCTTTGTAAGGTCCCTCTTAATCTAGGGTGGCATTTAGGACAAACACCAGTGAGGTACACACCGATCATTAAAAATCTACTAAAATGCTTGATTTGATATCTCAAGAAAACCCCACAAGGAGATTCTATTCCTAATGGAGCAAAACTTCTCCAAATGCAATTTTCTATGTGGATGCAAAATTCCTGAAATATTTTTCCCAAGCCCCAGTGCACATTCTCATCATTTTTCTTCCCCTCCCAAGTCGCTTTCAAGATTTTTTTGTATCCTACTGAAAGCAAATTTTGCCTCTTTCCAATCAAGTCTGGACACCCAGTGTGTTAAATGTTATTACACACACACCTACACAGACAGACTGCGATGCTATCTAGTGCTAATTCACACTGGACAGCATTCTGTGTTTCATAAATGTGCTCCGTAAATGCTCACTATTATTCTCATTAGTATCAGCTTTGCAGCTTTGACTACCGTGCTGATTCTGCAGAGCAAGTGCCCAGCAGAATTGCTGGCATGTAGAGCTGCAGAGATGGACAAGCTTCCAAACACTCACCAATATTCTTACGTTCAGCGTTTTCCTCTGAATGAGTGTTGTGATGCTGTTTCTGGAGGATATTGTCCATCCAGTGAGAAAACCCTAGGAAGAGATACTAATGGTCCCCACACATGCTTGCAGCCCTCTCCCAGGTTCCCAGGTTCCATCCAGTCACACAGGACCAGGATGTTGTTCTAGCACAGGCTCTAACCAAGAGTGAACGTGTCGTTTCCCACCAAAGCATTAAAAGTTGGTGCATAATACTCCACTGCTCTCCTTCCAACTGCCACCATGACCTGTGGCTAATAAGTCACGCAGCTATTGGGCAACTAGATGGAGATATACCAGATGGCACAGCTCCACTAACAAAGGTCCCAAAGGGAATGTGTAGAGCCGAATTTACAGTCAATATGGTCTATAAACTAGAAAAAACTTTGTTGTTGCAGTAAGCCAACAGGGACATGAGGCTAATCTATAATCTCAGCATGACCTAATCTATTTTAGTTAGTACAGATTTAATTAGTACAGATTTAGTTAGTTTCAGATTGTACAAAAGGTGATCAAAATATACAGTGAATACTTAATTTTTAAAAAAGAAAACTTGCTTAGAGCAGTAGATACATCACCACTTATCACCTTCAAAATACTTCCCATTGCTTCAAATGCTCTTAGCCCATAATTGTCACCACTCTCTGAAGCAGTTCTGGGAATCCTCATTCCTGTCTTCATGGGATGTGACCAAGATGCCACTGTGGAGAGCCATCCACTGCAGGCCAGGCCTGTGCAAACATCGCAGTCTGTCTCTGTCTGTCTTATTCACTGCATCCCCCGTGGTGTGACTTCTGGCTCTTCCCCAAAGTCAAAATGGTCATGAAACATAAATGTTTTGAATCAATTCAGGACATCAAAGCAGCCAGGACAGTGCGACTGAAGATACTCAGGAAAGGGCACTTCCAGAACTGCTTCAGAAAGTGGCAAGAATGACGGGACAAGGGTATTCAAAGTGAGGGGGAGGAATTGAGGGGGCTAATGGCAATGTGTCTTTTACTGTAACATTTTTAAAAGAAATAAATATTCATCATGTTTTTATCACAATTGGTGACCTTCCCTCATAATTTAATGACTTCCTATGTAGTATTCTCAAGGGAAATTCTTCATCAGTGTGCTTAATAATCAAGCCTGCTTCCTCCAGTTGCTTTCCTATTTGCTTTCAGGTGGTGGGAGCTTCACAGCATGCCAAGCTTCCTGCTGCACCATCCTCCAGGGAGGCTGTGCGTGGCCCTGGCATGTGTCCTGTCCTTCTGGAGCACAGGTGGGTCTGGTCAGTTCCCTAAGTATCTCTTCCACATCTGTAAGTTTGGATGCTCACTGTTTCTTAATAATCTTGGGCCAGGGATATAGCTCAGTGGCACAAGTGCCTACCTGGCAAGAGCAAGGTCCTGAGTTCAATTTCAGGTACCAAAAAAAAAAAAAAAAAGAGAGAGAGAGAAAGAAAGAAAAAGAAAGAAAGAAAAAGAAAGAATCTCACTAGCCAACATTTCAACCCAGAATCTGAAATGAGTTTAATCAAGATGGCAATCATAAATTCCGTGTCTGCTTTTATCTCTTGACTTTTTGTGATAGAGTTTCAATTATGCTGCAGAACTCTCTGCACTTCCGTTGCTGCTGTACTTGCCCAAACCCCCATCCTCTCCTCCCTGGACCGCCGAGGGAGCTCCTACACAGCTCTCTGCCTCTCGTTCGCTCACAGTCCACTCACCGCTGGCCTTGGTGACCTTCCCTCATTATGTTACTTCGTTGTGTTCTCCGTGCATTTCTGTCCCATAAAGTTACTCCATTCTTTTGGGCTAAGCTCCTGATACTTTACCTGCTCCACGTGACCCTGCTTCCCTTGCTTCCACCAGCTCCTACAAAAATCCACTCCTTCTTTCTAATCTGGCCTTCTGCCAGGTCCTTAAAGTAATACTAACGGCAGGCCTTGGGTAAGGATGGTCTTTATACATCAATATCTCTCAGGTAGTTAAATCCTACCCAAATACTGTTCATCCTTACAATCGCAGTTCAGCAGCCCCTTCCAGGGAAGGCTTCTAGATTGCTGAGATGAGGTTAGGCTGCATATGACTGTCCTCACAGTCCCCGTACTTGTTAAACAAGTATTCAGCATTGTCTGTATTTTATCATTCTATTCACTGTTTTATGTCTGCCTCCTCAACACACACAACACCTAGCAGATTCTGGTGCTCAGTAACACTATCAATCACTGGTGTTTCTGTAGTTCTTCAGTGAGTGCTAAATGAATAACCATTGAAAGAATCAGCAAGCTAAAGGGGAATTTTGAACAAATCACATCAGAATTCTAGATCATAAATTTCTCATCTATAAAAGGTAATTTGGATTAAATTCTCTCTGATTTTATGCTTGAATGACAACTTCTGTGATGAAACGTATTTTACTTTAGTGTCTGCCAGTAAAGGAGAAGCCAGGAAAGAAAAAGAAACGAATTTTCTACCGACTGGTCTAACAGGTAAATGAGCAGGGATTTCCCATAGCTCACTCTGTTCTCGGGCAAATTCCTTGACTTCTCTGATCCTTACCATCTCCCTCCAAAAATGGAGCCTCTGACAATCACTCTAACAATCATAGCAACAGTTTTATGAGCTGCTTGTTTATGGTTCACTGAATACTTGGATTCTCAGGATCTTATTAAATTCACCCAGACTGTGACAATCTATCAGTGGCAGAACGTATTACAATGGGAAATACTGTTGTTTGCCACTGACAGCTTTGTGACAACTTCATCTTTCTTTGTTTTTCCTTTTTGATGGTATGAAATCAGCAGTGCTGTGAGAGTGAACATCTTGCAATATAAAGGACAGAGGAGTCAGGGACTACACTTATATTCTGCTCTTATATTTTTTTGATATGCTTCTTTTTGAAGGGGGATGGAATTTGAATTCAATCTTTATTTTCTAAATTTTATTTTTAATTAGTTGGAACATTCACATTACTCAAATAGCAAATTTGTAAGAGTATATAAAGTAAATATGCCCCACCCCGGTCAACCATTTCCTTGTCCCTGAGGATACCAATTGTGTGTGTATATATATATATATATATATATATATATATATATATATGTATATATTTGTTGCTGTTGCTGCTATTGTTGTTGTTGTTTTGTTTTGTTTTGTTTTTTGGTACCTGGGATCAAACTCACAACCTTGCACCTGCCATTGAATTAATCCCCAGCCCTATTTTTTGAGGCAGGATCTCACCATGTGGTTCAGACCAGCTTTGAACTCACTTTGTAGCCCAGGCTGATCTCGAACTCACAAGATCCTCCTGCCTCAGCCTCCCAAAGTGCTGAGATTAAAGGTGTGTGCCACCACGCCCAACTTGTACCAGTATTTTAAGTAGGTTAATTTCCCATAAATCTTTACTGTGTTTGAGATTCCAATTTTCTTCCCTTTGAATGCAGACAATTCCTGAACTAGTAGTGCTAAAGGATAAGTGGTGATAAAATATTAACCATGGAGAAGCATAAAGAGGATCAGGTA
>RJWM01046676.1:0-12254 GCA_004363535.1 Dasyprocta punctata
AAAAAAAAAAAAAGTCAAGAAAAATTTTCTCCTTTTTTTATTTATAAGTCGTTTTCATTTTGTGGTGATCAGGAAGTAAATGTTGGCTTTAGGTCATATCCCAATGTAATGTAAGGTGGAAAGGGGAATATTAGGAATAAGAGAGTAAGAAGGGAGGTAACAAGAGAAATCTGAGCCAATACTCATGCACAGGAAGTTGAAGAATTTAGGAAGAAAGAAACTTTAGAATGGCTGATCTAGTGAAAAGGTGCAGTGAAATAAACCACGTTAGAACTGATTTTAGGAGCCTTATCCTTAGAATAATATTCTGCTGGTGTTACAGACTTTCATTATTTGTGTCTACGTGCATATTATATTGCTCACATAGCAACAAACTATAAAGATAGTTGAGAAAAGTTTTGTAAACAAATAAAACGTTTAAGTGACTGTAATAAGCATAGCTTTAAAATTGTCTGTGCCACTAAAGAATAAATAAGTAGTCATTGATCTTTTGCTTTTCTAGTAATTTAGAATGTTCAGTAAGAATTTAATAGGCCATGTTATAGAATAATCATATTCATTCATTTATTCATTCACTTAACAAGTATTGAGTGCTGAGTAATAATCACCTATCATGGATTTTCAAACTTCTACAAATAATTAGGGAAATAGGTTTGGCTGTTCCCTGCTGGGTGTGTGTGTGTGTGTGTGTGTGTGTGTGTGTGTAACAGTGAGTTACACTTGGTTCCCACCTAGAACTAAGGTCCACTGCCAGCAGGTTTTTGCAGGATTTTTGTTTTGTTTTTTTTTTTTCGTCTTTTAATCTAGGGTGTTTCTTTTGCCACAGGGCTTCTTTGAAGCTGGCAGGAGTCAGTATGGGAGAGAACTGAGGCTTGAGGCGGAGTGAAATGGGCCAAATGCCTGTTAACAGCCTGGGAAAGTTAGGGACTAGTAAATTGATTCAATCACAACAAACCCCTGCCCAGCTCTGCCATTGGCAAGACATCATTTGCCCTGGTTAAAATAGAGAAGATGTAGGGGGACCTTCTGGTGAGACCAAGAGATGAAGGTAAAGATGGGGTTGCTAAGAAAGTGGGTGGCAGTCGGATGGTGTGGCTTATGTGGACTGACCTGTGTGTTGGGAAAAGCACAAGGTTTAGGAAGCGTGCAAGTGTCAGGTCTGAGGAGCCGGCTGGCATCTGTGTGCACACAGGAGCATGTGCATGTGCGTTCCTCCCTGGGTGTTTTTCCCTCTTTAATATCCCAATTTAGACTCATGTAACCCCTAAGTGCCATGCACAGGGCAGGAGAAGTGTGGCTACCTTGGAATGGCCCGCATGGGAGAGACCACGTGCGAGCAGCACTGTGTATGAGTTACATGCATCAAAAGGATGGGCCTCTTCCTCCAATGGCTGAGAAAAACCAATGGGATAGGAGAGCATAGGTCTAAAGTGAGGCATCTTTCTGCAGGTGAGCTGTGGTCTGCTGGAAAGACACAAGGCCTGAGTTTCATTTTCATTTCTCTGCTTTTTAGCCAGATTGTTCTGGCAAATCACGGAGCAGTTCTGCCATGAAATGAGGCTGAAGACTTTTTACCCTTTGCCCGCCTGGATTTGTTGTGAATATGAAATGAGATTGCTCAGAGAAGCATCGTGGAGTAAAGTGTTAAGCACGATATACACACGAAAGATGGATGTTATTAAAGGATAATAATAGCATATGCCAGGTGTGTCCCAGTTGTCAGCCAGCCTCACTTGTTTGCCAGAATTACCTGCTAGATGGAGCCTTGGAAGGTGTCAGATCTGGCAGTCTTGCCCTGGTCTGTGACTTTAGGGTGCATTTGTAGCGATTTTTGACAAGCTCCCAAATCCAGTTTATTTTCTGTTTCTTCTCCTTCTTTTTAAGTCCCTGAGTGCTATAGTTCTGTTCTGGGGAAGGTCTCCTGGGAGCTTAGGGGTTTTGGGTGAATGGAACTTGTTGTCTGCACCTTTTGAGCCCTCACCTCCTGACATCAGCTAGCCGGCTGCAGCCTGTGTTGGAGCCATGCATGCTCATCTGAAAATCCTCACCTGGGTTCAGGCTCGTGGCCATGGTAACAACAGTCTTGTGGGCTCCATGTTAGGCGCAGGAGGAGGGGGTGTTCCTCAGAGCCTGTCCACTTGCCTTCCGTCTCGAAGTGAGTAGGCCGTGTGCGTGTGTCGTGTCTCTTTGTGGCTTGTTTTAAATTAGTCCAGGCCTGAAAAACGCAAGAAAGAATTTCACTTCGAGAACATATGGAGATGACCAGACTCTGTCCACATGGGCCCCTTGGCAGAATAAACTTGCCCTGCTGGTTGTGAACAGCAGTGTGCAATAAAACATTCTTTCCTTGAACTCTTTTCACTGTGAAGGAGGCACAAGGGGAGAACGCAGCGGGAATTCTTTCTTTCAGCTGCTTCCTTCTGTGTTGCTTCCATTCACTCCACAGATCTTACAGCGCTGCTACTGTGTGTGTGAGAGAGGGAGACAGTGTGCGTGTTTTATGGAAGGGACTGATTAGCTCTGGCTGTTTTTGTTGTCATTGGTAGTGCTATGGATCCTATTTTATGTTTACTGCCCCTTGACATTTCTTAAAAGGAGTCTTCAAAGCAGACGTTCCTATTCTGATGACAGGTTTCTGGGCAGTAAAGTTGACAGGGTTTAACATGGGGAAAGTAAACCTAATGGAAAAAGAAAGCAGTATAAACAACTACAGCTCCATTCCACGAAGACCTTTGGTGGGAAAGGGCCTTGTTTATGAAGATCTAGGGGCAGCTCAGACTGATCGCATCCTCCGGGGTTGTGGAGTGAGAGATCTGCTTCCTAGCCTTCTGCTTAGATAACCCCAGTGTTTGTGGCAGCAGCCAGCTCTCAGAGCCAGGAGATAAAATCATGGCAGGGAGACTTCAGTGTTGTCTAACAGGATTTCTCAAGTCAAGTTATGATGGATTGGTTTCTAACTCTTGGTCTGTTTGTCTATTTCTCCCTTAGTTCATCCAATCACCAGTGTCCTTCCCTCTTCAGCCAACCAATGCCTGTGCATTGAATGAAATTTGCATTTACATATTGAGCTTGAAACCAACTTGCTTAACATAATCAGGGTAGTAGCTGAAAAGCTTTATTATCCTAAACACACAGTTTTAGTAAATAGCGAGAATGTTGTCCAATAGTCCTCTGGTGAATAGTTTTTCTATTCAGTGATAAAACAGTGTGTCATTGGGGATTTTGCTGGTGGGACTTTTGGAGTGGGTTATGGATGTGAGTTTATATTTATGTTCATGTATGCATGCTTATATGTATTTTGATCTTTATTATGTGTTTAGTCTCACAACAAAGACCAAGATGTGACATGTATATGTCCCCGCAAACTTGTACTAATGAAAAAATATATTGCAAACTTATACTACTGAAAAAAAGACTTTTTTAATATATATTCTTCTCCATTAACAATTCCAGCAGAAAAAATCTAGGCAGAAGTCCAAAGTATTTTTAGAAGACAAAAAGTGACAGTGCTATAGCCACAGAAATTTAAACAAAAATTCTATAGTATATCATTATAAAGGAAGGTGGTTCTATAAAGGACTATGTTAAAATGTTACTATAAAGAAGAATGTAAGATGGTCTGGATATTATAATACGTTCATTTACAGTGAGGCATGGTAGAAAAAAAGCACCCATCTAATAGCTCATATATTTTGTGTTTGGTGATGTATAAATATTTGGCTATGCTTAATAATTAAAACTATTAATTCCCTATTTGTCTATAGAAGACTGCTCAGTTCAGAATTACATGCAAACAAGCAAAAAGTCAGATGAGGCTTTGCCCTACTTGAAATAGCTTAAAAATATAAAGGTATATGTTGGTTTTAGTGGAATCTGAGCCTTATGCTACAATAGGCATTCCTGCCAGTTTCTTTAATCAGTTTTTGAAGTACTAACAAAGCAGGCTTCTGTCCTGGGAAAACATAAGTAAATGTAACACATGAACTCAGAAATTTTTCATATATTTCCTTAACTCCATGGTTAGTGCTTACCAACTGCAATTTTAGAGTTTAGGCTTTTCAGTGATACTCTGTAAACTACCTGTGGTGGAAGAATGCTTTCTTTACCTTCTATTTTCAGTCCATTGTGGGCTGATATAATTAGAAAATACAATGAAAATGAATTGCTAGAAAAATCAAGTTACATGCTTAGATACTCCTTCTAGTTCAAATTGGTATAGACTTCTTAGCATGCATTCTTAAATTCTGTGCTTAGCTTGTGGGTGTGAAACATTACCAGCTAAGAGATAAGCACTGGGTCCAAGGACATATTTCGAATTGCACTGTGACCCATGACTAGAGCTTTTCTGATGGTTAAATGGGGGAAAGAGCCTAAATAAGAGATATTTCAGCATTTCTGTCATTTCTCCAAGTACTTCTGCACTAGTTCATTCTACTTCCTTCATTAGTCACTGCCTTCCGTTCTTTACATTGTATACCTTTGAGTTAATTACACACGTCTTAACATCCCATTTTCTGCAAATTAACCTTTACTGCAAAAATATAAGTGATCGCATGTATTCTTTTTCTCAAAATTGACTACCACATCCTCTGCAGGATTTGTTCAAGGGAGTATTGTATTTTTTTTTTCTTAAATACATTTGAAATAAATCCAAACACCTGTCTTGCATTTTGTAAACATGTATTTCAGAATGATTTATACCTTCTTTGATTCCATACGTTTTACAGGTCAGTCTGAGACATTTGTGTAACAATTAAGAAAATGAATATACTGCTAGCTTCCTATCATTGACTTTATTTATTTATTTATTTATTTATTTATTTATTTTGCAGTACTGGACCGAAGTCACAACCTCACACCTGTCAGGCAGGTCCTTAGGCCACGGAGCCAAACTCCCAGCCCTATTTTTTTTCAAGGCAGGGTCACACTATGTAGTTCAGGCCGGCCTTGCTCATATATATATATATATATATATATATATATATATATGGGCAGTAAATGAGAAGGTCTTGGAATTAATAATGCAGAATTCACTCTTTGGCCTGCAGTCATTTAGTAAATATCAATTGCTTTCTCATCTATGGTGGAACTTTGTCTAAATATTTCCTAGATTCAGAGGAAACTTTCTTTTGAAGATGCAGATTGTTGACTCTGTAGTTTACCAATGAAAGGAGTAAAGTTATAAACATATAGAACTACCATATGTTTCCTCTTTTCAGAAGGGCATCCATGACCCTAATTTCCCCCAATACTCTCCTTTCTAAGAGACTATGTGGCTGAAGGTGTTGCTTTCTATATTGGAGACTGGAGAGAGGTGTCCATTCCATGTGGGCCTCCTAAAAGGACACTGAGCTCTTGATTCCTGGTTTTTCCTGTTTTCTTAGTGACCCAAGCATGGATTCAGAAGATGGAGTTCCCATGTCTGGAAAAACAGAGCCCTTGTGGGGATTTCATGCACAACTGTGAACCTGTTTGGTGCACACCTTTTTCTCTTTCCGTCCTATTTTTCCTCCTGTGATGATGGATGCTAGGACTTGGCATTTGGAAGTCACCCCCTTAGTTTCCTTTCTCTTTCAGCCCTCAAGATGGGTCCTGCAGAGCTTGCATTCCCTTGGGACACCCCCTTCTCTTGAAGCCTAGCGCGGACTTCCTTTCCCTGTGGCAGTGGGCCATGGAGACAGCGCTTCATTTGGTTGTCTCCATAGCTTTCTTGGCGTGTTTGTGTCTTTTTTTCTATTTTTGTCCTCATCCTTCTTTTCCTCTCATCTTTATCTTTCTGTCTTTTTTAAAGGCACACACTGTTCACGGAGTGCAGGTTGGTTTCAGGACTGGAATGAAGGTCTTCTGCTCAGGCTTTGGGGAGTGAGGCCCTGAATAACAAAGCCCAGAGTGGCCTCGGATTCCCGTGGCAAGCTGGGTGTCAGGTTACAGCCCTGTGCTCTTGCAGCTTCCCTCCAAGCACGGTGTGGGAGGCATAAAAGCTCAGTAAAATTGCTAATGATTAATAAGAGAGTCCTATTTTTTCTCCAGGTTCTTCCGTTTCTAAACTGAAGTGGGATCCTAAGTCTCCTGCTTGTTAGTTTGATGCTGTTGAAAATGATTGGCATGAGATCAGGTGATATTTAACACCAAAATATCTGATTCTCTTCCTTTGGTGCTGGAATTGCCTGTGTTGATATCTTCTTGTCCTTTGCCTGTGTTCTTTATTCTCATTACCTTCAGGGCCTCTTAGAAGGAGCCAGAAGGGAGGGAGAGACCTAACTTCTAGAAAAGACCATTGCAACTGATTCAAACAAAGATTTAGCGTCCATTGTCCCCATTAAGCCCCACGACAACTGTAAGATTAGTTATCATTAGCCCCACTTTGAGAACAGATAAATTGAGGCTTACAGCAGTTATGTGGCTTAGCCACTGTCATCAAACTTTATGAGAAGTGAAATTTGAATTCAACTCTGACTCAGTATTGCATTAAGAATGGGCAGTATGATGGCTAAAAGCATGGACCGCTCTCTTCAGAGTTGCCTTTGATGAGGGGCTGCAAGACCTTGTTGGATGTAGAAGAATAAAAAAAAAAAAACAGCCTTCTACTTCCTTTTGTGACAGTCCTGAGCAGGAAGTTTTGTGTGGGTTAGGAATATTGACACTGTAGGCTACACTGATAACATTCCTGCTACAGACATAGATGGAGAAATTCTTCAGGGTTCTTCAAAGTCAAGAGTATGCTGGAGCTGTCGGGGGAACTGAACTCCTTTTCTATGCACATGAGCTGTTCCAAAGCTACATACCTGGTAGGATCAGCAGCTAAGGGGCACACAACTTCAGGAAGGATGAACTCTGAAACAATTGGAGGAGAAAAATATTCAGTCAGGCTTCAGGGAAAGATGGTACTCATGTGGATGCCATGAAACCAGAGGCAGGCTCAGAGTAAGGAGCAAGGAAAATGAACTTTCTAGCAGTGCAGAAACAGCCCAGCAAAGTCTGACTGACTAAATAGCACCAGGAGAAGTAGACCAAAGCAAAGGCAGGACCTCCAGGGACCCAGAGCCTGGAACTTTGGAGAGCAACAGAAGGAAAATGCACAACCAGTACAGGATAGTGGAGACCTCTTCATACAACCAGCAAAATTGCCTTTGTCTTGTTTTTGTGATCCTAAGATCGCCATTCTCTAAGAGGTTTGGTTGAGCTTTGTCTCTGTCGTTTGATCTTCAGTAACAGTGATTTTGTATTGAATTTACAAAATTAAATTTTGATATCTTTTTTTAATTTTTAGGTTACAGAAAAGATATAAGGAAGGACCCTCAATTATCATAATATCTTATTTGATCTTCACAGACTTTGGGTTGAAAGATGAAAAAGGTATATTCCTAGAAAGAACAGAAAATAGATAACTTTTACAGTGTGCTTTAATATTTGTAAAGTTGTATACATTTGTATTCTTTATACTGCTTGGAGAAGAACTTTGCATAGTGAACTTACTAATTGCCAAGCATCTAGATTTTGATGCTAAAGACAGAAGAGACTTGGATTTTGTTAACTCGTGGTTTTTCTCTATGAATTTACATTTCATTTTTTCTTAATTTTTCAATAAAGTTACTTTGGGAAAGTCTCAAGCATGTCCTTGGCCAGGATATAGAAAGGATTCCCTATTGTACAATGGCTAAGAGCTCTAGTACTGAAAAGGACATAACCTGGGTCCATTTCCTGCCCTGCCACTTGTTAGCAGTGTGACCTTGGGCCAACGGCTTCAGCTCTCCAAGCTGTAAACTGGCAGTGGAACCTGCTGAGAGACACAGGGAGGCGTAGAATGAGATGATCGATCTAAGGCCTCAGCGTCATGCCAAGCCCACTGTAAGTGCTCAGTGTAGGAAACTATTACTGTTGCTGCTGCTGGGCCCCCCACCCAGGGGTCAGGTGTGGCAGCAGCTGAGGATTATGAGGCCCAGAGGTTGCTAGAAGACAGCAGGAGAGAACAGCTGGGATGAATAATGATCCTCACTATAATAATACACGTGTCCTTTTTCTGATTTCCTTGCTCTGTGCGGCAAACCCGCCTTCTGATTGAATTTTGGTGATTCTGGTTCCTACTTAACCCTCGAGGTTTCTCACTGATTTCCTCCTTGGAACTCTGTAATCAAAGGACGCCTGTGAGTTGTTGGCAGAAAAAGCAATGCATGGATTATTTTGGAGACTGCTTCTTCTAGAAGCTGTGAATGCTGATTGAGGTTCACTCACACACACACACACACACACACAGACACACACACGCTCTTTCCCCAGTGAAGGCTGGGGATCTTCACACCCCAGTTCTCCTGTGCTCCTGTGGGTACCCAGCATAACACCTCATACCCAGGGCTGCCTGGTACAGGGTGGGAAGAAAGATCAAAAAGGGCCAAGAACCTCATAAGAGACTGAGTAAAAAGGTGGACAAGAGTCGGTACAGAAAGCCAGGCAGTTGTGTATGTGTTGGTTTGAGATTCTCCCATGGGTTCACCAGTGTTCACTGTCCCCTGCCTTCTTTTTCCCCTTCCCACCCACCCCACACATGTTTTTCCTTTGTCAGGTGAAACAATGACTTAGAGAAAATTCACCCTAGAAACACTGAGGTAAAGACAAACACATTGGGTCCCAGCTTCTGTCTATATGTTCTGCATGGACCAGGAAAGAGGTGCTAAAGCAAGGGGCAATTGCAGGCAGCATCTGTCCTGTTTGTGGGGTACTCATGTCTAGGGAAGGAGGGGAATCATGGCAGCTACGGTGGTTTTCTTCACTGGTAATCCTGCCAGGAAGTGGCTGGCTCAGGAACCGGAAGTGACATTGGTGATTAACCAATGTTCAGGGATTTGAGGCTGGATCACAGTAGGTGGCCTGTTCTTCCCCTTCTCCCCCATGTCCAGCATAGGACTCGTGTCAGACGTGGACACATTCTTCAAAAATCACGTTCTTGGACATTCTTGTACCCCACAGCAACCTGCCCAAGAGACTTCCTTCTAATGATCAAGAGCTAATGATATTCTTGACCAGCTGACCCGTTGCTCACTGAGAATGTAAGGCAAATATGCACTCTCTCTTTTATCCTGTCCCCATAAAATTTATTAGTGTAAAGATGATCTGTTTGTTGAGTCTGAAAGATGTCTTCTGATACATTTCATTGTGAGGCTGACTTTTTTTTATTTTAAAGTCTAATGACTGTGGGGCCGTGAGTCTGAGAAGTGGAATGATTTTTTTTTTAATCCTAGACGAGGGCGTGTATGTTTATATTTGCTTTCATATGCTACTCTGGATTTCCTAACATTGGAAAGAAGGGCTTGTCTTGGCTCCATATGGACAATGGGAATGCATAGGATGAGGAGGTGGGCTGGAGCCCCCTTGCTTTAAAGTTATGATGTTAGGGTGCTGGGCAAGAGTTTGCCCCACCCCCACCCCAAGCCTTCGGGCTGCAGGAAGGCGTCTCCAGGAAGCTGCTGAAGTTCCCTGGAAGCAGCACACTCAGGGCGGCCTTGCAGCTTGCCCAGCCGGGGTTTTTGAGGGCAAGGGCGGGTATGCACACGTGTGTCTCTGCGGCAGCTCCTGGCCAGCTGTTGAGAAACTGCCAGTTGTTCTCCCTGCAATGACAAGGCGCAGTAGGAATCTGATAGACAAAGGAGGCGCCATCAGACTAGGCAAGGGGTGTCGGAAGCTGGAGTTCAGGATGCAGAGACGCTGCATTCCTGCTGCCGTGGCCCAGGGTCCTCTGTGTGAGCAGTTGGCTGCTCTCCTAAGGACCAGGGGCCCCAAGTGCAAGGCGGGACCCCCACTGCATGACTGTTAACAGGCAGGAGGTCCCCCTTCTGGAGAAGGAGAGGGTGTTTCTACTTGTAATGATTATAAAATGACCACTCCCTTGACCAAATGCAGAGGGGAAAATCGTCTGTGTGTGTGTGTGTGTGTGTGTGTGTGTGTGTGTGTGTGTACCAAGTTTGAATAAAGACAGCAGGAAGCTAGAGCATGGGGAAGTCACCCTGGGTCAGTGTCCTCCCGGGAGGCATTTGCCAGCTCCATGTTGGGGGTCCTCATCACCCAGGCACCGTCTGTATCATAAAGATTTGTTTTCCCCGCTTCTCATGAGGGATTCTCCCCTTGCAAAGGCCACTTTCAGCGTGGTTCCATGTCCACCGTGGAGGCCACTCAGTAATGTATTTGCTTGCTTTTGTGGCTTCTGCCTTTGCTTCTGGAACTTGTCCTTTTTTTTCTTTCTTCTCTAGTGTGTTCCACTTCATTCTGATTATCTTCATCAGTGAACTGAAAAAATAAGCTTACTTTCAAAAGAGAGAAATGTTTTCATAATGGAAAACAGTATTATTGCAGATTAAAAGAAGACTGTCTTCAGCCCCAAAGTTGAGGCACTTACTTATGCTAAAATATTAAGAGGGTTGTTTCCCAGTCATTTATTTAGCATGAATGTATGCAGCTCATCCAAAAAATAATTCACAAGTACTTGTTAAGTGCTCAGCACTGAAGCCAGAATCAGCAAAGCAGTGATGTGCAAGACAGTGTCCCTGAGCCAGGCGTGGTGGCGCACGCCTTTAATCCCAGCACTCGGGAGCCTGAGGTAGGCGGAGCGTTGTGAGTTCGAGGCCAGCTTGGGCTACAACGCGAGCACAAGGCCGGCCTGAGCTACATAGTGCGATCCTGCCTCAAAAAGTCAGGGCTGGGAGTTTGGCTCAGAGGCTAAGTGCCTGCCCTGGCAGGTGTGAGGTTGTGAGTTCGATCCCTGGTGCAAAAGACAGTGTCCCTGGCTCACAAAAGGTAAGAGTCTGGCTCATTTTTAGTTTGCTTAAAAAAATAAATTCCAATGTGATCGCCTCCCATTGTAGGATAGTAAATGATAACGCTCTATTCTGTAGCCTCTCTGCTACCTAATGCTGTGCTTAGCTGGGCGTGGTGGTGCCACCTGTAATCCCAGCACTCTGGGAGGCTGAGGCAAGATGACTGAAAGTTTGAGTCCAGTCTGTGGACTCTAGTGACTTAGCGAGACCCCGTTTCAAAATAAAACAAAAGACTAGGGACTTAGCTCACTGTGAAGGTCTTAGAATCAACTTCTACTACTGGTGGTGGGGGAAAGCTACTCCTGTTTCTCCTGGCTTGGAATCACACATTGAAACTTACCACACACACAATATTCAGTGGTCTGATTTCTACTTCTGCAGAAAGAGGCAGCCAGTCCATAATGGAATCAGGTTAAAAACAGAAGATCCATATTGGGCAGTCCTTAGGATGGCAGTGTTTTAGAATTGCAATAAATAATCCAGATTTTTTATTCTCATGTCAAGTTGAAGCAGATGAAATCACATATTGATGACATGATTATTCAAGCTACTTACAAAAACCTGATTTTTCCGGGGTCACTCATCTTTTGGCATTTTTGTTCTTCCTTTTTATATATTTCTCGGAATATAACAAAGGGCAGGAGATAAGAAGTTCACGAAGTCTGACCCATTGTCGCATTGTGAGGTTTGTCTGCAGCTCCTTCCTGATGCTCAGCTGTAGTAGGATGGTAGAGAGTCAGGTAGAAACTGGACCCAGTGCGGGTAGTGGGCAACAATTAGCTTAATAGCTAACATTTACTGAGTGCTGGAAATGATCTAAGATTTTCAAACAGCAATAATAATACAAAAGCAGCACATATTTATCGAGTGCCACCATGCGCCTGGTTCTAGTCTTGCCTCCTACAGACGTCTACCCAGTGAATCCCTGCAGTGCTGTGAAGTAGGTGGTATTTACTGCTCATCGCTGTGGTAAAAGTGGAGATGTATTTGTTAGGGTGATGAAGTGTGAGGTCCAGCTTCTAACAGATCCCCATTTTTCTCATCGTGACGCTGACAGAGGGAGCACTCTGCAGAATTCTCTTTAACTGAACAATGCCTGTTTTCCTTCTCACAGATCGAAGAACAGGTTCAATGACTATGGAAATCACCAAGTCAGAGATTTTTCTTTCAGTGCTCACATCCCATACGCTGTACCTCGGTGGTCCAACAGGTCCAAGCTCAAATTTTCCACTATTGAAAAGCAAAATTAAAAAAAAAAATCTGCTCAGTGTTGGTAACTTTGTTCAGTGGTGGAATGGAAAATCTGCCCTGAAAAAACCTGTGTGTGCTGAGAGAGAGAGAAAGAGAGAGAGAGGGGTTGCATCTCGTCCCTGAGGACACAAAGGGTGACACTTCAGTCTAAGTGCCGCTCTTACCCACACAACATATAGTACTTGTGCTAGTGCATTA
>RJWM01046677.1:0-12234 GCA_004363535.1 Dasyprocta punctata
CAAGGCAATTATAAACAATGGTCAAAAACAAGGCAAAATTTGAAACATAAAAAATTGTTACCTAAATGAGTCCCAGTCCAGAGTCTATGAAACAAAAGCAAACTCTTACCTCCATCTGATAATCTGGGTGGAAAATCTCCAAATGATATAGGGGAATTAAACTCCCAAACTACTATATGTCTGGTACAAGTTTGCATTCTCTAAAATCGAAGAATGAATTTTAGGAAAAATGGAGGTTAAGAGCAGAATATATTTATTGAGAGAAAGAACGCTTTCATCTGGGAGAGAGACAGAAGAGGTTCCAAATAGATTGCCCAGAAAAAGCCTTTTATAAATCCCAATACACATTCAGGATAAAAGCACAGAAAAAAATTGGTACAGAAGGGCACTATCTCAATACAAGCCATTTATGATGAATTTAGTGCCAACATCATATTAAACGGGGGAAAACTAAAAGCTTTCCCTCTAAAATCAGAAAAAAAACAAGAATGCACACTATCCCAACTTCTGTTCCACACAGTACTCAAAACATTAGAAAGGGCAAGAAAGAGAAATAAAAATGATGTCTGTGAGAAAGGAAGATGTAAAATTGTTATTTGCATATGACATGATCCTCTACCTAGAAGATTCAAGAAAATCCACCAAAATACTCTTAGAATTAATAACCAAATTCAACAGTACAGCAGGACACACAATCAACACAAAAAAGTAATAAAATTCCTTCACAATAATAATCAAACCACTGAAACAGAAATTAGGAAAAAAAGTTCATTCACATTAGCATCAAAAGAATTTAAACAATAATAAAATAACCTAAGGAAGTGAAAGACCTCTAGAATGAAAACCGCACCATGGGAAAGGAAATCAAAGGAAATTCATCACAAAATGGAAAGATAGCCTGTTCCTGGACAGGCTGGACCAATACTCGTTGTAACCATTATCGCAAAATTGTTATACAAGTTGAACACTAGGCTAGTCAAAACTACAACAGTATTCTTCACAGAATTGGAGAAAACAATGCTAAAATTCCTATGGAATCAGAAGAGGCCAGAAGAACAAAATCAGTCCTCAGTAAAAAGAGCAAAGCAGGAGACATCACAAATCAAACATGATACATTACCAATCTCCAATGATAAAACAACCTGGTACTGGTACAAAAAAGAGACCTGAGGATCAGTGGAAGCCCAACCATATTCAACTATTTGATATTTGACAAGGACTGAAAACACACACTCTAAGAAAGAATCTTTAAGAAATGGTGTTGGGAAAACTGGCTATCCATTTGTAGAATTTGAATCTAAACTCATGTGCTTCACCATGTACTAAACTAAAATTGAAATGGATAAAAATCGATTAAAGCAGAAATACTTTACCTGCTGGAAGGCAAAAGGGGTAAAATTCGAAGTGAAAGGTATGGGCAACAGTCTTCTAAACACAACCCCAGTTGCACTGGAAATAGTACCCACGATCAATAGATGGGATTCTATCAAATTAAAGTTTCTGAAAAGCAAAGTAAACAATCAACAGAATGAAAAGGCAGCCTACTTAATGGGAAAAAAATTTTGCCAGCTATTCTTCATACAGGAGAGTAATAAATAGAATATATAAAAAATTGAAAAACATTAGATCCAATCTAAAATGGGCTAGTGAAATGAATAGACACTTCATTGAAGAAGCAGTAAATATGGCCAATAAAATGACAAAATGTTCAACTTTGCTGCCCAGTGCACAAATGCAAGTTAAAGACTGGAAATACAGAATAGTAATCATAGCCTATGACCAGCAAACACCAAAGTTTCACTGGATTGTTGTGCTGTGTTTCTAGAGATTACAACTGACCTCTTCCTCAAAGAGTCCTGAATAGTCTTAAAGTAGGTCCAAGTAGATCTGAGTGGTGAGAGGAGTGATCTACATGGGGTTCTTGGTGCTGTGTCATGTGTTCTCTGTGCCCCTCCACTTTTAGCTGCAGACATGGTGGGCAGTTCCAAGTGATCTGAAGTCATCCTGAGAGCATCCACATTAGCCCTCTGCTATATTTCTCTGCAATTTCTGCTACTAGCCTCCTCCACAGCCAAAAGAAGCTCAGTTTGGTGTAGGAGGAGCCTGAAAGTGTAGGGGTTAATACTTCTGAGTGAACATGGATAGGAGAAAGGGAGAAATGCTCAAGATTTACATATTTGTGACAGTCATAGGAGGCATTCATTCCTGCTGTCAGAGGAGACTGAGCCTCTGTTACCAGCACAAGCAACATTGTGCTGTCATTTCCTTCTTAGTACTCTGTTTCCTTCTCCCATTTCCTAGAATAGCTTCCAGAGAAACTATCTGAACCAAGTCCTTCTCTTGGATCCTTTTTCAGAGGAGCACAAAGTGAAGCACATACCCATTAAAAGCATACACAAGACCGTGTACTCTGTTAATCCACTCCACAGCACTGTATTTATTAATGGAGAATTTTACAAGTAACTCAACAAAATTTCAGAGCTAGTACAGAAATTCAGCAAGTGGTCAGAGTAAGATTATTTAAAAAAACTAGTAATATTCTTATATAATTGTGATATATAGCTAAAACATATACTGAAAGATATGATTACATTCATCAAAGCAACAAACCACTAAATGCAAGCAAAATCATATCTGCAATAAAACTATGCATATTAATGAATGCATAAAATCTCAAAGAAATACTTAAAGGACAGAAACAAAGATCTGATTCGGTGGAAAGTATCCATGTTGCTGATATGGTATAAATATTCATACTCAGCTAATCCATAAATTTAACATATTACAAATAAATTTCACTCAGACTTTTTCCCCTTTATTTTTTTCAGGAATTCATCAGACTTGTCCTAATGTTTACATGAAAAACAAAAGTTTACAAAATCACATAGTTAATTTGGCAAAGCAAACAAACATACTACTACACAGAAACTACTATTACTACATATGAACATATACTCCTTAAGACATAATAGGAAATGTCATAGCACAGACTTTGTATGATTAAACACCAGTTAAAAGAGAAAAGATTTACTTTGACCCACATTTTGTAGAGGTTTCAGTCCATAGTTGATGTTTCCAAGGCAGACATCACGGGAAAGGGCCATGACAGAAATGAAAGAGTTCATGACATGGCAAGCAGAAAGCAGCAAGATTTCTTTCTTATTCTCTTTTTTATTCCATCCAGGTTACAAGCATATTGGTTGTACTCAAGTGAGTATTCCCTCTTCGAAGTATTACCTCTCTACTGTCCACCTCCAGAAATGTGGAAAACCAACCATTTGAGAAATCCAATACACACCCAGCAAACATTATCACATACCCATAATCCAGTCACATGCAAAAAGCCCTACCTACAGACACAGGAGTCTATGCAGAGGCATCTAGATATAAGCTACAACATTAAAGATTAAATTTTCCTTCTTTTTTTTTTTTTTTTTTTTTTTTTGCGGCACCAGGGATTGAACTCACAACCTCGCGCCTGTCAGACAGGCGCTTAAGTGAGCCAAACTCCCGGCCCTGGTTTTTTGGGGCAGGGTCGCACTGTGTAGCTCAGGCTGGCCTTGCGCTCGCGTTGTAGCCCAGGCCGGCCTCGAACTCACAATGCTCCTCCTACCTCAGCCTCCCGAGTGCTGGGATTAAAGGCGTGCGCCACCACGCCCAGCTTCTTGGCACTTTTTGAGGTAACTGGAGATGCATTGCATTTTAGTCACTTCTTTGCCACTGGGACAAAATATTCAACATTTGCAACTTAAAAAAAGAGGTTTATCTTTTACTCATAGTTTTAGTCTCTAGGTGCCTGACTCCAAGGAAAAGAGGATGACAGGACACACGGAGGAGACAAAGGTGTTCAAGCATAACAGCCAGGAAGCAGAGAGAGAAAGGAAGAGGCAAGAAGAGAGATATGCTCTTCCAGATTCTGCCACTTCTGACAAGGTCTGGCTTATATTGATGAGAGTTTTGAGGAAAATTTTAGGTTTAAACCTTACAATTTTTCCTGGCCCCTCAAAACCTCATGTCAATTTCTTATACAAAATATATTTAGTTCATCTCTAACACTTGCTGAAGTCTGAACAGTTTCAGCACTGTTTCAGCAAGTCCAACTCCAAAGTGTCATCTGAGACTTAAACCAAAGTATTATTTGTGAAACCCCTAAAAATAAAAATAAAGTTAAACATTTGGAACATAAAATAGCACAGTACAAACACTGCCATTCTAAAAGGGAGAGATAGGAAGATGGAAAAGAATAGAATCAAAGTAAAACTGACACCAAGCAGGCAAACATCAAATCCTGCAGTTTCGTGTTTGTCACCTGAGGCAGATTGTTGGGAGATCTGAACTCAAAAGGTTTTGGGACACTCCAGTACTATTGTCTTGCTAGTTTTAAGTCCCACAGCTTCTTTCTTGGGACAGATGCCATCACTACCCGTGGCATTCCTTACTAGATATTGTACGTTCCTGTCATCTCCAAATTTCTGGGGTCTCCTCCACACTTTGGCTACACTCTCACACCTTCACACTCTGTCATCTCATGGGTTGTTGGCAAAGCATCTTATCTGGTTACTCATTTTGCCTGACCTCCAGGGATTTCTGAAATATGGGTAAAAATCTCTATTACTCCATAGCTCTTGCATGTCTGTTCTAATGGTTGATATATTATGTCAACTTGAGAAGTATAGAATTTCATTAAGGGACTAAGTATAGAAGTTTAGCAGGAGGGTAGAGTCCTCACTTTGCAAACATCCTGAACCTATGCAAGAGGAAGGCAAGGAGATGGTGTGAGTGCTACACTCACCCTGAGAGGGGGTTAGTCTGCTTACAATATAAGGGAGGAAAAGATGCTTGTTCTCTCCATTTTGCTCTTGTTGATTTTACCGTTTTCTGCCACTTTAAACAGTTGCCCCTCAGCCATGCCACCTTGCCTTAGAGTCAGCTGATTACAGACCGAAACCTCTATAAATTGTGAGTTAAATAAACCTTTCATTCCTTAATTTTGACCATAAATTGTTTAGTCTCAGCAATGAGAGACAAGTAACTAAGACAAATATAAAACCAGAACCATGTGGATGATGCCAAGGTCTGCTGCCAGTTTGAGGAGAAGCAAGCCCCTTGAATGACAGCTGTAGAGGCCTCTGAGTGCCTGGTGGCTGAACATTTTGAAGTGAATCTCAGGGAAACAGTGAAATTTGATGGCGCCGACGATCAGTGTGGTAAAGTTTGGAACCAAGACAAACTTAGCTAGAAAAAACTGATCTTAAGATGGAAAGCACGAACTAAACTATTTTGTATATTAGACTAAAAATAAGGGGAGAAACTCTTTGATACAATTTATTTTATGAGTTTTAATCCTATTTTGGTTGAGAATGTGTCTGAGTATTGCACTGTCTCTTTACATGTACATCATATCACTTCTTTACCTTTAATCTAAATCTATTTTTTCATTGTAAAACTTTTCTGTCTCCATTACTGCAAATGTAGAATATTATCCTAGATAAGAAAAAGAATACATCCATGTTACTACCAAGAGCAAACTAAAACTTTCTTGTACAATATTGTCATCTTTTGTATGTATAGATTTTTAGTATGTTTTCTCTCTATATATATATATTTTTATATACAATGTATTTTACCTCTCCTGGTGCCAGGCAGTGAACCCTGGGCCAAAGTCCTTTACCACTGAGAAAGATTCCCTGCATTCTCATTTGTTTTATTTATATAATTCCAGAATATTATATCCAAATTTGTTTCCTTTTGGTTGTTGTTTTTTTAGTTTGATTTTCATGTTCTTGTGCTGTTTCATGTGTCCATGTGAGGGAAATTACTCCTTGAAACTTGCCTCCCAGCTTGTCACACCAAAACAGCTATTAAGAACAGGATCTGAAAGTTGCATAACTTTGGCTTACAATGAAGCATGGCAAAATCTATTTCTATGTGAGTCTTTATGAGTGGATAAACTGACAGAAATGAAACTAAAAGAATAATTAGATGCAAATGTTAATGTTCTTTAAAAGTATACATTAGCGTATTTCAATTTTCAAAAACATTATGTACCATCAATTTATTTATTTTTTTTCTCTACAGTTTTTTGGCTGGAACTTTCCTGTACAGGTTGAACAATTAACACAAATTTCTGGTGTCAATTTAAGTAAATAACTGGTTGTTTGAATGATTCTTGTTTGATGAGGTAAAGCAGAAACATCCCATTGTAGGTGCTCATTTCTGAGGGTAGATGTGGGCCCCATACACAGCTGTTTTCCTGAACCCACATAGTCATTTTCTAGAGTTTTCTGAGCCTAAGAATAGAGCAGGTAAATGCAAGAAGTATTTACTGGAGCCCTGCCAGGAATAATACTGAAGACTTTCACTGAGATACCTTCATTCACCCCCATCCCCAACCCTGCCCCAAGTAGTGTAGCATCAATTCCTTGTCTTACTGGATTTGGAGCGCAGCTGTCTAATGTCCCCTCAGCTCAGTAATCAGGAAAGGACTATCGCTCTTAGGTTGGGCAACCTGTGAGGCTTCCCTGAATTCTCAGGGCTCAGTTGCAGGTCTAGGGCAAAGCTCAAACCCGTGTGGGCAGATGAGGTTTTCATCAGCCCTGTGGAGACAAGGATCTCTATGTGTTTGGAAAACCCATGCAGGAAGGAGCAATGGGTTTGTCCTTAGGTACACGGGGAGTCTTGGCGCCCAAGGCAGAGTGTTGGTCCCTGTCCAACTCAGTCCACGAGGTACCTGAACCTTATCTTGCCCTGACAGGCATCTCCACCTTAGCCCAGCTGTCTTCAAAAGCCCGGCAAAGCCCTGAGTGCCAGGGCCCCGCTGTTTGCTCTGCGTTCTCCGCCGATCAACACCTCATTCTGCTCTGGCCATCCCAGATTCGCCCCGCGGTGAGCGCCCGGCTCGGGAAGGGGCAGCGGGGCCAGCCAGGAGGGGAAGGGGCTGCAGGGCGCATCTTGTGTCCTCACCGATCTCAGTCTCAGTGATCTCAACTGTGCCTCAGTTACCCTAAGTTTCTTAGCTGATTTTCTTGATTTTGTGCTGCTGGGGGTGATCCTAGTTTCATGCATGCCTGACAAGTGCTCTATAACTTTGCTATACCTGCAGTCCTACATGTAGATTGTAGTTTAAAATCCTCATGCATATTTCACTGATTTTTATATATTTAAAACATATGGTGAACTACTTACTGTGAAGTAATGTTAAAAATGGATAATTCATGCCCTAGAGGTTTTGATATACATACATTCCTATATATTTGGGGACAGACAGTTACAAAATACGTGGTAGTTTTCATTTTTATCACCTAAATTTGAATGAGGCAAAGAGACTTAGTTCTAAAATATTTTACATTACTTTTCTACATTAAATTTTATAAGAAACCAAGTAAACATTCTTTATTCATTCCTTCAAAACCTACTTGCTCAATATCCACAAGGCACTGGGTTTATAGTAGTCACTACTAACAGGGACAGCAAAATTCAGGGCTGGGGCCACTTCTCTCTATTCACCTGAACCTGAGCAATGCTCCAGGGCCAACCCTTCAACCTGCCCCAGGATTTACCACACAGTGGTCCAGATGAGGGACACAAAAACTCCAAGCCAGGCCTGGGAAAATTACTAAAATTGCAAACCAAGATGCAGGTGCACTAGACCTCCCTGCATGCGCTAAGGTACCTTTCTTCCCGTGGAGCTCATAGAAAGTTCATGCATATGGGCTGTACCTTATACATACAATGATAGCAGAATGAATTATGAGAAAGGGCATGTATAATAGTTTTAGTGGACACGACTCAGAAACATGTCAATCAACTGCCACTCATCCTGTCAATCATGCTCTGAAGGATCCCCAACCCATGGGAGGCACCTCAAAGCAGGCAGAACATTTATTTATTTATTTATTTATTTATTTATTTATTTATTTTATTTAAGAGAAGAAAAAGACACATATAAGAAAGACAAAAAGCAAAAGAGACAAACAAACGACTAGAGTAAATGCACAACAGTAACATAGGTATACAAAACAGGATGATAGAAACTTGACAATGCTTGCAATATTGCATATAATTATCTTCAAAATGGTTGTTCACATTAACAGATATAGACATGTAAAATTGATCTTATTATATGAGTATTAACCATTCTTTCTCAGTAACTAATACATTCAGCAGTATGTTCATTTTCGTTATCTTACGTATACATATATACAGATTTATATCTTTTCCTTTTTGCTCTCTCTTTCCCCCTTTTCTCTTCCCAATTACTTTTACTCTTCAAGCTGTTTTTTACCCTTACATAGTATTTATTATAGATATTGGATCATATATACATTTTCAGTTTCTTACACTAGGGAGACAATACAGTCTTTACACATGTGGGTTTCATTTATCTCACTTATGAGTATGGTCTCAAGTCGTGTCCATTTACTTATAAAAGTCTCAATGTAATCTTTCTTAATTGCTGAGTAGTACTCCATTGTATAAAAATACCACATCATTTTTATCCATTCTTTGATTGATGGGCACTTGGGTTGTTTCCAAGATCTGGCTATTACAAATTGGGTTGCTATAAACATGGGTGCACAAATATCACTGTGGTATGATGTTTTCAGTTCTTCTGGGGAAATGCCCAGAAGTGGGATCGATGGGTTGAATGGGATCTCCAATCCTAGCTTCTTGAGGAATCTCCACACTGACTTCCACAGGGGTTGTATCAGTCTACACTCCCACCAACAGTGAAGAAGAGTTCCTTTTTCCCCACAGCCCCTCCAGCATTTGTTGTTGGTTGATTTTTTAATCTTGGTCATTCTTTCTGGAGTGAGATGGAATCTCAGTGTTGTTTTAATTTGCATTTCCCGAATGATCATTGATGTTGAACATTTTTTCACATATTTATTTGCCATTTGTATTTTTTTCTCTGAGAAGTGTGTATTCATCTCAGATGCCCATTTTTGGACTGGGTCCTTGAATTTTAGGGGCCTGATTTCTTTTAATTATTTTTTATGTTTTAGCTAGAAGTCCTTTGTCTGATGGACAATTGTCTAGGATATTTTCCCAATTCACGGGTTTTCTTTTCACTCTGTTGGAGATTTCCTTTGACATGCAAAAACTTTTTAGTGAGATGAGATCCCAGTTGTTGATTCTGGGAAGTGTTTCCTGTGCAAGAGAGTTCGTGAAGGCAGGACATTTAAATCCTTATACCCACACCCTTGCTCTCCTGCCATTTTCCTTTGTTACATACAAACCTACTCATTCTGAACATGCTTTCATTTTAATAAATTTCACCAGTTTCCTTGCCATGTGCTACATAAATTTCCTTGTTCATTGAACTCAAGAACCTAGGAAGCCATTTCTCTACTCCACAACCTATATAGTAACACTACTACAAATAGAAAGTAAAACAAATGCAAAAGTAGAATAAACTAAGCTAAAGCTTCCTCAATAGGGGTACCATACAGTGTTGAATTTAAGCCAATGAAAAATACTGTGGATGACATTTCAGAGTCTGAGGTAAGGGAAAGACAAATTAAACACTGATGAACTTCCAAAAGATCTCAAAGGGTAAGAGTCCTACTTTCGAAGGTTTCCAAAAGATTATGCCTCTGAAGCTAACCTGCTGATGACATGATGTTTCTGGCCCAAGTGCTTATAGAGAGACATTTTTTTTCACAGGCAGGTGTTTCTCTGGAACATACTATAACATGAGGACTGGCCCATCCAGGGCTTTTTCTCTTCCTTCTAGTCTTGATGTCTCTGTGTTTGGGTAGAGCCATGTAAAGGAAAAATTTCTGTGTATTCTCTCAGTAATTTCAGGAAAGCCCACACTGATATGAAGATTGACCACATATGTCTAAAATGAAGACCAAGAACTGACCAAACAGCAGCATCAGCACTTGAGACGTGACTTGGAAAAAGAGAGGTCTGCCCTGGTTTAGGAGAGCATGACTGAATTAGACAACCACCACCACACATCAAACACTACAGTAACTGGGCAACCAGTAGCTAGAAGTAAACTTAACTGACAGATACCCATGATTAGTCCCCACTACTCAGAAGTCTGATGTAGGAGAATTGCTTAACATGTTCTAAGCCAGCCCAAGAAATATACCCAAATCCCATATCAAATGAATAAATGCAATAATACACAAATGAAAACAAACACAAATGAGCTTACATAATTAGAAAAATAATTAAAACATTGCCATTAACTTTAAAATATATATGGTTAAGCAATGGCAACTGAAGTTAAAAACCCATGGCAACTGAAGTTCTCCTGACACAGATGAATGCTACCAATAAAAGCTATTTTCCTATAAGAAGTCAGAATAGTGATGCCTGCACCCTGCTCCATGGAACAGTCTTAGAGGTGACAAATTCAATAGTTGTAGCAAAAGGTAAACAGAATAACTAGTTTCCACAACTCTGAACTTAGTTAACTCCTGATATCATATCCTTCCTAACTTAGGTCTAGTAAACTTGTTACTTCTTATGAAAAGAGATGAACCAGGGATATAGCTCAGTGGCACAGTGCCTGCCTGGCACACACAAGGTCGTAAGTTTGATGCCCAATAAAAAAAAGAAAAGTGGGGGGGGATGAAAAGCCTTTTGCTTCATTTACATTATTCTTTGCTTTTGTAGGTTTTTAATGTGTTTTCTTTTTCCAAACAAAAGTGAGTAACTCTACCTCAGTTGTTAAAATCTGTTTTGAAAATTTGTCAATGCACAAAATTAAAAAGTTTTGGAATCACGTTCTGACTCACACACACACTTCCTACCTGAAAATGTCCTCGGTAAAATTTTACAGTCTTACTCCTTTCTTGATGACCCCATGTTTTTTCAGGAAGGCACGGACTTGGATTACAGATCTGTATCATTTTCCAGGAAGAACCTAAGCTTCCAAAAAGCCTGGATGACCTGAGGAGGAGGAGGATGAAGACAGGGGCTGTAGCTCCAGAAGGTGGCAGTGGCTGGTGGAGGGGGGCACCTCCAGTGGGCTTTCTTATGAACAGTTTCAAATGTAAACATAAAAGAATGTGTAGAGTTGGGGTTAACCTGTAGCTAAATGAAATGAAGCAGCTTCCCATCACTTTGTGAATTTGCTCCTTCCCATTTCTAATCTTTAGTTCTTTTTAAAGGTTAATTGGTACATTCATTCTATGCAGTAAAATTAGTGAATAATGTAGAAGAAAACATTAAACTCTCTCATCTTCCAATCAAACAATATTAATATTTTGGCATTTGTATCTCTACTTGCATGTATTTATCGATATTTTTATTTGTTTTGTGGTCTAATAAAAGACCTGTCCTGGAAGAGTTCATGAGACTTGAGAAGAATGTATTTTCTGTTGTTATCAAATGGGGTGTTCTATAGTTTTGTTAGATACAGTTGCTATGTAGTGGTATTCATTTATCCTGATTACCTTCTGATCTTCTGCCTAGTTGTTCTGTTTACTTTGGAAAGTAAGGTATTAAAGTCTCCAACTATAATCATTTTCAGTTCAACCCTTCAAGTTTGTAAGATTTGCTTTTATTTGAGCTCTCTGTTGTTAAGTACATAGATGTTTATATTTGTTATATCTTCCTAATGGATTGAACTTTTTATCATTATAGAATGCCACACTCTATATCTAATAAAGTATTGTCTTTTAAATGCTTTTGTCCCTTATAATTACAACCATCTCATTTTTCTTATGGTTGGTATTTACAGGATATATGTTTTGTCATTCTTATACTTTCAACCTATTTGTATCTGAAGCTCAGAGAGTCTCATGCAGACAACATGTAAGTGTATCTTGCCTTTTTATCCAGTATGTCAATTTCTGTATTTTATTTTATTTTATATTATTTTTTTAAATTTATTTAAAAGAAAATAGACACAGAAGATAGAAACAAAAAGCATGAAAGACAAACAACAACAATGACAGATCTGATAAAATTACACTGTAGGTTTACACTCTGAGGTGGTTGAAGTTTGACAGTAGTTACAATATTACATATCGTTACCTTCATAGGGGTTGATCATATTGACAGACATAGACACCCAAGGTTTATCAATTCAGGAATATTAATTTTCTTTTTCAATAGCTAATGTACCCAGCAATACAGGTTTTTTTAGCTGTCTTATTTATGCATATTTATAAATTTATGTCTTTTTCTTTTTCCCTTCCTTTCTTCCTTTCCCCTTAGAGTGACTCTTGTTATCATTGAAATAACTACCCATAATATCAGGTCTAATATAAT
>RJWM01046678.1:0-12236 GCA_004363535.1 Dasyprocta punctata
CTACTGAAAAACAAAAGGATCACAGATAAAATCAAAGATGAAACTAAACAGAATCCACAACCAAATGATAATGCCAATGTAAAATATCTGAACTTATGGAATGTAAAGCAAGTCCTAGGAGGGAAATTTATAGCGGGGCACACCAACCATATCCGGAAGACAGAATGAGCTCAAATAGGCAACCTAATGCTGAATCTCAAAATTCTAGAAAAAGAACAACTCAATCCCAAAGCTCGCAGCAAGAAAGAATTTATAAGGATCAGAGTAGAAATTAATACAGTTGAGATTAAGAAAGCAATGCAAAGAATCAATGAATCAAAAAGTTGATTCTTAGAAACATAACATAAAATTGATAAGCCCTTAGCCAACCTTGTGAAAAAAAGAAAAGACTTAAAATCATGCAATTAGGAACAAAAAGGGTAGAATCTCAACAGATCCTGCAGAAATCCTGAAGATCATGTATATCTACTTTGATAAACTTTATTCTAATAAAATGGAAAACACAAATGAATGAACAGATTTCTAGATACATATGAACTACCAAAGCTGAACCAAGGTACAAATACTCTAAATAGCCCAACATCAGTTAATGAAATCGAACTTGAAATTAAAAATAGCTACCGACAAAGAAAAGCTCAGACCCTGATGAATACATACACAGCAGAGTTCTACAAGAAATTTAGAAAAGATATAAAGCCACAGCTCCACCAACGCTTCAACGAAATAGAAAAGGAAGCAATACTCCCAAGCTCATTCCTGGAAGCAAGTACTACTCTTGACTGCAAAATCAGAGAATCATTCAACCAAATAAGAGAACTACAGGTTTAACTCCCTAGTGATCATAGATACAAGAATCCTCAACAAGATACTGGCAAACAAAATGCAGGAAATCATCAAGCAGATTATACACCATGACCAAGCAGGATTCATTCCAGGTATGCAGGGTTGGCTCAAGCTTGTGCAAACCAATCATTTAATACACCATATCAACAGAATGAAGGACAAGTCACATGATCATCTCAAAATAGATGCAGAAAAACATTTGTCAAAGTGCAACACCCATTCATGATAGAAACCCTACAGAACATTGGAATAGATGGTCTTTATCTATATCAGATAAAAGCCATCAGTGACACATCAACAGTCAACATCATACTAAATAGTCAAAACCTGAAAGCTTTCACTCTAAAATCAGAAACAAAACAAGAATGTTCACTATCACAACTCCTAATCAATACAGTTCTGGAAAAATTAGTGGGAGTAGTTAGAAAACAGAAACAAATAAAAAGAATAAGAATAGGAAAGCAAGAAGTTAAATTATTATTATTTGCAGAAGATGTTATACTCTACCTAGAAGACCCCACAAATTCAACCAAAACTCTTCGAGATTTAATAACCAAATTCAGTAGTGTACCTGCATACAAAGTCAACACTCAAAAATCAACAGCATTCCGGTATACAAATAAATTTTCTGAGGGAGAAATTAGGGAAACCAACCTTTCACAATAGTACCCCAAAAATGTAATACTTAGGAATCAGTCAAGCAAAGGAAGTTAAATCTATATACACTGAAAATTACATTTCTGTGAAAAGGCCATACTCCCAAACGGTCATAATGTTATACTAACTTAATGTAATTATTACCAAAATAACATTGGCATACATCACAGAACTAGACTAAACATTAATAAAATTTATTTGGAACCAGAAGAGATCTACAAGAGCACACCCATATCTGTGAAACAAAGAAAATTCAGCAGGCAACACAATCCCTGACATGAAATTATACTACAAATCTACTATGATAAATTCAACATTAACTAACAAAACAAAACAAAACAACTGAGGATCACTGTAAGAGAATAAAAAATGCAGACACAATTACAAACACACTCAGCCACCATATCTTGAACAAAGGGGCCAAACATGTTCCCTGGCAGAAAGATAGATTCTTTAATATAAACGGTGCTGGAAAAACTAGCTCCCCATGTGTCAAAAACTAAAAGTAGATTCATATCTATCCCCATGTACTAAACTAAAGTCAAAATGGATCAAAGATCTAAATATTGAAATAGAAACACTAAATCTGCTAGAAGAGAAAGTAGGCACAAATCTTGAAGACACAGGTATAGGGAGACACTTCAGGAACAAAACCAAGATGACATGGTAAATACTATAAAGAATCAACAAATGGGATGTCAACTTATTAAAAAGTTATTCCAAAACATAAGAAATCAAAAGGAGAGTGAAAAGACAACTGAAAGAGTGGGAAAATTGTCCCTCAGACAAATGATTTATATCTAGAACATAAAAAGAATCAAAAATATTAGGACCCCCTATTCAAACACCCAATCTGAAACTGGGCATTTCAGATGAGCTGAGAAAATACTAATGGGCAACAAATGCATTAAAAAGTGTTCAACATCATTGGTTGTTTGAGAGATACAAATTAAAATAATGCTGAGATTCCATCTTACTCCAGAAAAAATGGCCATCATCAAGAAATCAACCAATAACAAATGCTGGAGGGGTTGTAGATTGAAAAAAAAAAAAAGGAACCCTTCTCCACTGTTGGTGGGAGTGCAGACTGTTGCAACCACTATGGAAATCAGTATGGAAATTCCTGGAAAAACTAGGCTTAAACGTCCCATTCAACCCAGTTGTTCTCCTACTGGGTATCTTCCTGGAAGAGTTAAATACATCACACTGCAGGGATATATGTGGACACATGTGTATAGCAGCAAAATTTGTAATAGCTAAATCTGGGAAACAATTCAAATGCCTATCAATCAAGGAATGAATATAAAAGATAGTCTTTTTATACAATGGTATACTACTCCGCCATAACGAAGGATAAACTGGAGACATACATAGGTAAATGGTTGCAGCTGGAGGTCATACTCACAAGTGAAATAAAAAGGAATCCTATATGTAAACATCACACTGTGTCCTTCTGTGAGAAACTGAAAGCATAAATACGATTGGAAATATACAATGGATATTCTGAGAAGTAAAGAAATTGTACAGAAGGTGAAAGGAATTAGGCTGGGAAAAATGGGAAATGAAGAAAGGAAAAAAAAAACACAAGAGAATTCTACTAATTGTTACTGTTAGTATACCGAAAAGAAAGGTTTGGGCTAATATCATTTGGAAAATTTATTATGCCCATATCTTGTAGTCTGATTATTTGAGAGATAACAATACTCAATGTACTAACTGTTGTCACTTTCTTATTATTTTGTTATGAAATTATTTTACATTTTTCCATAAAAAATTCCACTTCATGATCCATATCTGTAATAACATCAGTCTGGCTGACTAAGGCAAAATCACAAGAAGTACCTTAGACATAGACTAGCCCAAAACACTTAAACTATGTTTCCAAATTTAAAATGTAATAACAGTTATAAAAATGGCTACTACACCCCAGAGCAGAGCTTCTGCGTTCACTGTAGTCACACACACACACACACACACACACACGCGCCCGCGCACGTGTTATACAAACTTTTCTATGCATACCTCTCCCATTACACTTAGATAATTGTTTCACATAATTTTACCACCCCAAAAGGACACAAAATTTGGGTATCCAATTTTGCCTAAGAATGATCAGGTAAACTTAGAGGGTAACATAAGGTTTATCAATATAAAGTTTTTCTCAATTTCAGTCTACATTAAGCTTGTATTCTCTGACTGTCCAACAGAGCCAGTGTACAACACCCTGAATGTCTCTGTAGAAACATTCTGACATCAAGAGAAAAGTTTTCTTGTTTACGATCTAATTTTGCAACCATCAGTTATGCCTTCTACTTGCACTCTATTTACATGTTTTCTCTTCCCTACACACACAAAATAAAAGCTTTCTTATCCTTAAAATTCCTACGCTTACAGACCTACATTTGAGGCTTTAGTCTACTGCAGTACTGCTTTTACACATACTCTTGCTTTAATCTTCATTAGAGTTAAAAAAAAAAAAATCTACATATTTTTCAAAAACTACAGGAATAATGTGAGAGATGGTGCTCTTCTGCCCTTCTGTTCACACTCAAATCATAAGAACAGGTCAGTGCCCATCTTGAAAGATATTCCCATTGCTGCTTAACCATGCACCCAGCTCTACAAGTTGCGCTATGGAGAAATGCTCCCATCTTCCATTCTTGAACTGATAGCTTCCCTCCCATTATTCCTAGCTTTCTAAACTCTATGGTGATAGTGTGATGGATTAATTGATTGATTGCATTGCTAGGAATGTAACACAGGAGTTTAAGCCTGCTTGGGAAGTGCTCTACCATTTGATAACATCACCAGGAACCTTAAATATTTCTCCAGATCCATCTTCCTTATAAACATCCTCTAATCTGGTAATGTGTGAACATAATTTGAAATTGAGAAATACTATCATTAAAATGAAGTCTAGGATTGGGGAGACAGCTTGTGGAGCGGGGGTCTGTATCCTAAACTTTGTCCAATTCATTATTGCCAGATGTCTTAGCCAATTTTCTGTCACAGGGACAAAACACCAGACACTCACAACATAGAGAGTTATTTTGGCTCAAATATTCAAACCAAGACAAATCAATGCTTAAGGAGCATAGCAGTGGAAAATCTGCTCAACACATCACAGCAAGGAGCAGAAAAAAATGGTAAGAGCTACAGACAAGAATATACTTTTTCATCACATGTTCCCAAAGAAATTCTTCCAACCGGGCCTCACAATCTTACAGCACACTCACTTAGTAAACTGATCCATGGACTGAACCAAAAACTGTGAAGTCCACATAATTCAATCATGTTCCAAACAAAAATGTATGTAGGGGATATTGTAGACATAAACCACAATACAGGTCTTCTGTTAGAAGAAGAGACAGGGAACACACGACAGCACAGAGCCATTCAAACACAGACATCACACATGAGTCAGCAGGTCACAAATACTGTCCAGTTCTCAGTGCACACTATGCTATGTGACCAGCCGGCGCTCAGCTGCCCACGACAGTGCTTTGGCCATGCTTCGGTCACCTCGTCTGTGCAGCACAGGATGCTGAGGACCTGGCGGTTTCTCAGCCTCACCCTGAGACCCAAAAAAGAACCAGGGCATAAAAGCAGCAGTTGATGCACAGGAATAAGGCTTCACAGTTGATGCGATTTGGTCTAATTCCTTGAAAGCTAGTTCTGTCTCTATCCAACCGAACTTCCACAACATCCGCCACCCCTAGGGTCACCACCACATTCCCAGCATCTCTCAAGGCCCTTCCCACATACCCTGCAGTCAGTGACTCTCACAGAGCCAGTCAGTGTGAGCCAGTCAGGCCGCCCCTCAGCAGCACACTGGGAGCCTCTGACCCGGGCTCTGACAGAGGAAGAGTCCTCATCCTGGACAGCGGGCCTGACTGCGCAGTTTACATGGAACCAGCCTTTCTTCCCTGACCCACTGCCGCTCCATTTCCTGCCCTCTCAGCTGAAAAGGACAAGAGAAAACGGACGCTGCCTGTTAGAGTAACACAAATGATGGACTATAACCAAACCCTTCCCAACACAGGCTTCCTGCCCGACTCTGGATTTCACCCAGAGTGAAGCTGAACATCACTGAAGCAGAATTTGCCCCGAGATGTCCAGAGCTGCTGCTGTTTTCTTAGTGAGCTCAACAGGCTCTCCCTGAGCGTCGTCTCTGCGCATCTGTCCACAAGTATACTCCTGCCCTCCAGACTCTGCATCACACGGAGAAACCCCGTACCCAGAGAAGGACTGCACTGCAGGCAAGGGCAGGGCCAAACGGAACAGATGGAAAGGTTTAAAGTTGTCAGAGGATAGAATATGAATGAGACACTTGGCTTCACTGTGAAGACTTTTCCACAGCTTTTTACTTAATTTGCTTATTTTCAGCAAAAATTATAACAACACGCTAAAAAGAAATTATAATATCTAATAAATGAAGGAAATGTCATAGTACATTACCAGTATTGTCCACAATGAGTCCAGATGAAAGAAAAGGAAACACTTCCACTGTCTCAGACAGGCAACCTACTTTATCCAGAATCACAAAAAACCTGAACTCTGAATGCTGAGCACCTTCCTCACCAGGAGGATGAGAATGATTGCTGAAAAGCAGCACCGCCCTCAATCGCTTCCTTATGATGAGGCAGAGTCACAGTAAACTCTCTGTACAAGAACTTCCCGACCTCATTCTGAAAGCCTCCCTGCTCCACCCAGTAGTTTCACAAAAGCTAAGTTCTGCCATCAAGTCCTGTGCCAGGTCATCTTGATGAGCAGCCTGAGTGCCTTGACTGATGACAAGGATATTAGTAAAGCAAAAACCTCCAAACCATCTGCACACGAGATTCCTTTTTCCTATCACTCTGCAGCCTGTTACAGACCGCAGTCCTTCAAAGCTGCTCTGTGCACACAGAGGGTACGACAAGGATGATCTGCGGCCCAGGATGCAACAAGAAGTACATCGCCATACATTTGCTTTTCAAAACGGGCCTCTTCTTAAACTCACTGGCCTTAAGTTCCTGTTTCTCAGCCCATGATATTTACCTATATCTAACCAACTTTCTTAAGTTTAATGAGACAAAGATTCTCAATCCAAATCTATAAGGAAGAAGTGACATTGCTTTGCTTCTGAGTTTACACATGAAGGAGAACATATTGTGACACAGTCCTTATTAGAAAACAGAACAGGAGATTCCAGCACAGTAGTACAGTGCTTGCTGAGCATGCATGAAGCCCTGGATTCAACCTTCATGCTGGAATAGAAAAAAAGCAAACAAAAATGTCAGAAAATATCTTATAAATTCATAAAATATACAAAACAAATAATCAGGTATTAATCACCTATGCATGGATGATTCCCTCACCATTTGAGTTGAATCTTGTTATAAGATGCTCTACCTGAGATTTTACATAATTTTTTTTTACCTTTTTAAAAACTGCATCTTGACTCCTTACACTAGTGTGACCCACTTAGTCATGTCTTTCTAAAATACTTAGCATTTTAGAATTTCTTCTACTTTTCAAACAGTGGAATTGCACTAATGTTGCATGCTCCAGAGGTGTGACTACTTCTTTCAATTTAAGTTACCCATGTGAAGCTCTATTACATGGCATTTGGTGACGATTTAGGTCCACACTAGTGACTTTTTTGTAACTTATGTTTATGGCCTGTCAGGCAACAGAAACAAGAAAAACATATAGAATATTAAATTACTAGATCGTAGTCTAGAAACTGTGACTCACAATTTCTAAGATGCTTGAGATCTCTCAAGAGAAAATTCTGTATTTTGTATCCTAATAATATGCTCAGAGGATAGGAAACTCTGGTAGTTTCTGTATAGCTTATAACTGACATGCACAGTGAAAGAAATGTTTAAAAGGTGAAATGTTAAAAGCAATTTTGTTTGTACTTATCCACATCATCCCAATTGATCTATGAAAAGGGAAAAAGAGAACTGAAGAGAACGAGTTCATCAAAGACAAAGAGTTAATTAAATCTGTAATAAAGTCTTCAAAAATCCTTAAACAATTTTTTAACAAAAACTTTATAAAGTTGCTTAATTCTGAGAGCCATAAAGATTTTGAGATTTCTAGATACAATATTTAAGATCCAAAATGTTCAACTATACACTGAAATATGCAAAATAGTTAACTGTTGTCGTGAGTCCTATGATTCATTCCAGAAATTAGAACAAAAACACAGGTAAATTGTGAAAATGTCTCTTTGGCCATGCTAGGTAAAAGAAAGTGATTTGGGAACACAAATTTGACAAGGCTAAGATCTAAAAGAGTTCTAGTGGAACTGCACAACCACATCTGTGATTTCAGACTGTAACTTGAGATCCTGTCTGAATGCAATGGAATTAATAGAGACATAGTTCCTGTCTCCAAATCTGAAAAGCTTGTTGTAATCATAGAAATACTCTCCAGTACAAATCTGCTGGAAAAGCTATGAGTAAAATCAGTGCTATTCTCTCTCCCTACACTGTCCATGCTTGATTCCACTTTAGTCCCAAATCTGGCAATTCAGCTGAGTTCAGGGTAAGTACACCACACTGAACAAATTTCTGGGTCTCCCCCAAAACCTGTGTCCCTCAGAGTGTGCTTTTTAAGCAGCTAGGAGAAACTCTCTATGATCAGACATCTGGTCATGAAGTCAAATATAACCTCACTGCCACACACACCTGCTCAATTTTTCACACTATGTATGTAAACTGATGGAAACTTTTTTAATTATGTACCAAGGACACTTGTAGGTATAGAACCAAATGAGTTCATAAGGATTACCTACAAGATTATCTAGATGGGCCCAAGATTTAGCTCAGTGGCTTACGTGCCTACCTGGCAAAGGCAAGGTCATGAGTTTGATCCCCAGTACCAAAAAAAAAAAAAAAAAAAAAAGATTATCTAGGTGTTCAAAAGAGCACTATATCCAAAAGCAAAAAATTACCTCTGAAAATGTCTACACAGTATAACATGACACAAATTCCACGTGAATATATTAAAAATATTTGGCGTTCATATTGGAATTTCTTGTCTTCCAAGCTCTGGAACCTCCTCATTGCTTCCCTTATTTCTCAGAGCTTCCTAAGCCAGCCCGTGAAGACACGGCTCTTTACACACACCACCCGTGGCAGATGCACCATAATTCAGTCTTCCTGACTCATAAAAAGTAATGGGCACAGATTACCAATAAGGTCAAATGATAAATAAAGGAACCACAGTGTCCCAGTAGAGCAGACAGCACACTACAGGAACCCAGTTCTCTATCTGAAGGCACAGGTGTGCCTTTTGTCCCATTTTAGCTGTGTGAAATAAGAAGGTATTACATTTCTTTATCAGGTGATTCTCCAAGAACTAATAATTCAAATACAAGCGTCACTCATGAGGTCATTATGAAGATAAAAGTACCCAGTGCACAATATGTCCTGCACATGAGAACTCCACAATTTCTAAGTGTAAGACAATAGACTAATTCCTATAGGCTTCAAACTTGAACTGCTTGCAGGAGGAATAATTCGTGTTGCAAGGCTGATGATAATAAAAGTTTAAAACAGTAAGAAGAGCTCTCATGATCAGCACAAATTAAAAGTAAAAATGTAAATATTTCCCCTTCAACCTTGCACATGCTTGACGTCTTGTGCTCTAATGACTCAGCCTTATAACTTTTCATTGAAAATTTGCATCCTATCCCCTTGCCCTGGTGAAAGCAAAGCAAAGCAAAAAAAAAAAAAAAAAAGCAAAGCCAACTAGCCAGTTCTGGTAAGCCACGCAAGCCGTGTGGGTTCCAGGAAGAGAAAAGTGCCTCCCGAGAATAGGCCATGCTGGGACTGGGAAGACCCACCAAGAAGCCAAATAGTCAGCCTTTCTGAGCCTCTTCCATTTGCATTGTTACGTCTGCTGTTACTGCTGCAGAGTTCAGTTTAATTCCTGGGTGAACGTCTGCAAATTGCATATGGTGAGGTGGGGGAAGAGAACAAGAAGTCACCAAGAAGCAAGCCCTCCCTGCGAATTGGCGCCATGTGCAGGCCACAAAGGGGACAGCCAGACACCTTTCCTGTGAGACAGTGCCATTCAGGGATTGTAGGGGAAGAGAACAAGAAGCTACCAAGAAGCAAGCCCTCCAATCAAATCATGTGCAGGCTGAGAACCAAGAAGAGCCGCAATAAGTGACTGGCTGATCCAGAGAAACACAGGCTGAGATGATAGTTATTGAGGTAAAATACAATTTAATGTTTGTAGTGTTTAATGTTTCACTGCCTTTGCAGGTCTAAAACCAACAGTCTGATCATCTATTCAGATGCAACAATATTTAATGTAGCATCTATGGGGGACCCCCTTCTGAAGGTGGTAGCTATTGTAAACTCCCTATCATCCCTTTTTGAAGTCCTGTATCATTTTCATTGTTTTGCTGGGTTGGGTTTTAATGTGTTTTGTTTTGGTTGACTTTATTATATCTGATGCTATGGGCAGCTATTTCAAAGATAACAGGATATATTATGGTAGCCATCATGGATTTACTATTATCTTGTTTTGAAGTCCTTTATCGCATTCATTGTTTTGTTTCTATTGGTTCTATTCTGTTCTGTTTTGTTTTATTCTATTATGTCTGAAGGTATCTGCAGCTATTTTGAAGACAAGAGGCATTATGGTAACCATTGTTGATATTGTATTGTTTTGAAGTCCTGTGTCACTTACACTGGTTTGTTTTGATTGGCTTTATTCTGTTTTATTTTGCTTGGTTTTATTCTCTTTAAAATAAAATTTTTTTTTAAATTACAAAAAAATTTTCCCCTTTTTCAATTATTACACTCTTCTCCTAATTTGGTTGCTCAGGATACATGATTAATAAGCATTCAAAACAAGAAACACCCTGGTGAGTGTCATGTTCAACAGAGCACTATATGAAGAGTTCAAGGAATGCCTTTACAGATGCTACTTGACTTTGAAAGGGAAAATATATACATCAACCCAAAGGTAGTTGAAAATAAAATGTACTGAAAAGGTACAGAATATAAGCAAACATCATTGCTAAGCCTTGGATCTTTTAAACCTGGTCAACCTGTATGTCTTCATGTATGTCAACCTGTATGTTCCCAACAGTCAATGAGGTGTATGTAAACTATTAAAATTTCTCCCAAGTGTAACTTCATAAGATCTTTACTCAAAAAGTTAAGAAACAGAGAGAGAGACAGAGAGAGAAAGAAGCTCAAGGTTAAATTCCCAAGTTTACTCTTTGTACAAGGAAAACGCTCAAACACACCTTGAAATCTTCTGTATCCAAGAGAAAGCCCTTCCCATTCTACATCAGTGATGATGTCTGCCGCATTTTTAAAACTATGACTAGTTTCCTAGTTTCTAATTTTGCCTCGAAAATGATGAGGTAAGCTGACAAGTAGCCACAGAAGAAATATTTATGTTACTAAGCTCTCCTCCTCTCTGCAGGCCTGTGACCTTTGGCCTAATCTCAGAACAAGCCAGCAAAGAATTCTGCATTTATTACCACACTGAGAACAATCTGACTTCTGGAAAAATTTAATTTCGAGGCTAATTTCTGCCACCTTTCCAAAAGTCCCTTCTCCCCTTTCCATTTCACATCTATTTGCTCTTGCCTATTAAAAAAATCCTTTTATTCTATTCATTCAGTTGCCAGCTGACTTAACTATCAGAATTTAACTCTAGTTCAGTAACTTTGGTTTTTTTTAGCATATAAACAAGGCATCTGGCAAGGGAAGGACCTGACATAATATATAATTGTGACATTAGCCATTTTGGTAAGAGTTGAAATGAGTGGAATGTTGGACTAAGAGTGGACTTTCTGCCTAACAAGGAATGCAGATACTCCCTACTAAAAGGAGTTGAACCCATGCCTTACTAAAATCTTGAGTTTTTGGGAACTTAAACGCAAAATAACCAGGGTTTCTCTAAATTCTGTTTCTTTTAAAGAGTGCGTGCTGAGGAAATGTATTACATTGTCCTAGTTTAAAGCAGTTGTTTTAAATCCAGACAGGCATCTGTGATAGGTCCCCACTAAACAACTGAGTATTTATTTATTATGCTCCACTTATCCCTAATTAACTCTGGTATCATGGCTACAGGGCCACTCACTCGGGACACAGCCAAAAATCAAGAAGCTATCCTACTTTTTATTTCCAATAAAATCTCTCCTAACATCCTTTTTCATGGGTTCCGCCCGGATGGGACTCTGCCAACAAGAGGCCTCCAACCTCACGTCCAGCCAAAGCAAACTTCCGTGTTCTCTTCTAATCCCAAAATGAATTTCCTGCTCTTCTTCCGCGCGCTAAAGATCCTCCAATCCTCTCCCGACACCGAGATCCAGTCTCCACCCCCAGCCCGACTCTGTAAAAGCAGATTCCCAACTTCCACTGTCTTGAGGTCCTTGCAATCTCCTGCAGCCCTCCCGCGCCGGCAATGAAGGCTTTTCCTTAGATCTTTGTCTCTCAACTGCGCCAAAAAACCTAACACATTTTTTGGTTCTGGACATCATTCCAAGATGTTAGACCACGAAATCTGTTCGTGCAGTAATCGCACTGCAAGTAGAGGTCTCATGTAAAAATTGACAGTGATGATTTTTTCACTGCTGAGCATAAAACCCTTTTCCCAAGCTCCTGCTCTCTGCAGACCGGTGGAGATCGAGCTGTGCCTGGGGAACAATAATGTGTTCCGGGTTGGAGGGCTGTGGTGTCACATTATTGTAATCACAGTTGTCGGAAGTCTGA
>RJWM01046679.1:0-12228 GCA_004363535.1 Dasyprocta punctata
TTTTTTTTTTTTTTTTTTTTTTTTTTTTTTTTGCGGCACCGTGGATTGAACTCACAACCTCGCGTCTGCCATGGCAGGCGCTTAAGGCACTGAGCCAAACTCCCAGCCCTGGTTTTTTGAGGCAGGGTCGCACTATGTAGCTCAGGCCGGCCTTGGGCTCACGTTGTAGCCCAAGCCGGCCTCGAACCCACAACGCTTCTTTCTTTCTTTCTTTCTTTCTTTCTTTCTTTCTTTCTTTCTTTCTTTTTTCCTTCCTTCCTTCCTTCCTTCCTTCCTTCCTTCCTTCCTTTCTATCTTTCTTTCTTCCTTTCTTTTCTTCTTTCTTTCTTTCTTTTTTTTTTACCAAGAATAAAACTCAAGACCTTCTGCTTACCAGGCAGGTTCTTAAGCTGCTGAGCTGTACCCCTGGCCCCTGCCCTTGGATTTCTAACTTGATTTTACCAACAGTGGAGATGGTCTGAAGGACAATGCTCCTTGCTGCCATGGTAGTGATTTGCTGCCATTTGTGCTATTTATTTATGATTTTGCCATCATTTCCCATCCTAGAATGTGCAGTTCATTATCTGAGTACTCCTAGAGTTTCCAGCTGCTGAATGTACACCTGAGACCTCAAAAAGTCACCCATACTGATCCATGGATGAGGAGCCCATAATAGCTGTCTGGTTTGCCAAAGGCTCTTTAAAATGGAAAATAGTGAAGCTACTTCCCACCTCCCATGTAGTAAGACTATGTAACTGAGCAGGCAACTTTAACTACATCTGAGTCAAATTCAATTTACTGTTGCAACCCCTTTGCTGAGATGTGACATGACATCTCTGCCTTTTCAGACCCAACTCTTCCTGTGTTGTTGCTTAACTTGTACTAGTCAATCACTATGGTTAGAGCTTATAGGTTATCATGGCACAAATCCATGGAGACCAATGGTTCAATGCTTGATGAGCATAGCAGAAGGAAAAAAGAAAATGTTTTTCCATGTTAAATTCCAAAAGAGGCTTCCATCCTCCTAGATGAACACAAAATTCTAGGGTAGTGTGACTAAAGCTTTTTAGTGCTGAGGCCAGCAAGCACTCTGAGAACTCATTATAGAGGTCTTAGCACTTTTGGTCATCCCTACATTCAGACCCATTATTGCTGACCTCACACCCTCTAAACCAAGGTCCAAGCAATCTGTAAACCCTCCTAGAGGATGATGCCACAAATGTGTCTATATTTTCAGCTCAGAAACCATGGACTGTGTAGTGATTTAATTACTGAATATGCACTCAGGAATTTATAATAACTGAAACAGGCCTGATAAATTTTGGAAGTTAGGTCATGCAGGACCATATATCCAGTAGTTCAATTCCCAGACTCATAGTAGCTACAGGTTCAAGGTTTTCTTGCCCTCCACACTATCTACTGTCTAGAGCAGAGCCCCCTACCTAAATCTCTGACAATAGCAGTCCAATCTTACACCTTAGGAAATTGGTACCTCCAAATTGGTTGTTCCACAACCTGTGTACCAACACCCTTACACAATTTTAGTGGCATTCTGTGTTTCCTATAAAAACCAATATTTTACTTCTTTTCTATATTGATGACCAAGCCATAATCATTCCTGGGAATCCATCACTATTAAAATGTTGAATTTTTTTTAAATTAAAGGGTCTGGTGACTCTTATGGTTTTAATATCAAGTGTCACACAAAGATTGGTGTGCTACAGTCTTTACTCCTAGTACAGAAATGTTCAGAAGTATGACCTAGATGGTAATTGCATCATTAGGGTCCCAAACTCATTAATGTGTTAATCTAGTGGTACCTAACATCTTTGGCACAAAGGGCTAGTTTCCTGGAAGACAAATTTTCACAGAGATGGTTTCATGCTGTGTCAAGCACAATACATTTACTGTGCACTTTATTTCTAGTACTACTACATTGCAATATATAGTAAAATAATTATGCAACTCACTATAATCACAATCAGTGAAAGACATGAACATTTTTTTCCTGCTACTAGAAGCACCCACCTGGTTGCCATTGAGTGACAGTGTCCTCTAAACTGTATTGCTTTTATACGAGTGTTCTATAATATCATTTTGGTTGTTGTCACTGCATAAAGGAAGCTTTACAACGATAAGATCCTGGAAATGATAAATAAAACTTTTCAGTATTTTCGTGGTAGTATTAGGATAGTCCACCTGATTCCCATCCCTCCAGGTGAGTGCAGCATTCACATCATTTCCATGTTCTCCTTTTGCACAGCATGAGGATGTTTACAAAATGAGGGCCCTGACTCCCTATTGAGTTGCTTAAACTTCTAAACTTCTCAAGTTGGCACAATCTGTCAATCATTACACATGACTTCAGTGGACAGCCAGTTACTACATATTATACAAAGTGAGCTTGAAAAATGTGAGTCACTTGTTGCAATATACTCATAATTTAAGAAGAACTCCATGTTTTCTTTTAAATTCACCTCTTTTTCAGACTCCAGGTTAAAGCCTGCCATCAAATTTGTCTTTTCACTTACCAGTGACTGATAGGGTAATGCAAACCATGAGGAGCAGCTGTAAGTACAGCTGAAGTTCATCTCCTGCTACGCAACCTAGTTCAACAGAAAGACTAGGAATTGGCAATCTCTGTATTAATCCAATGAAAATTTAATAAGAAAAATGGGCTGCTAGTGAATAAAGGTCATGTTGGAGGATGAAGTTCACTGATGTTGAAGTGTATATTTTTAAAAATCTGTTTTCCTGCTTTATCTTGCTGGCTGACATGAGTCAAGCAATTTTCCTTTGCCATATCCTTGTACCGGGCTTCTTATTCAGAACCATATGACCATGGAGTAAAAGCTCTGAGACTGTGAGGCAAAAATAAACCTCTGCTCCTTTAAGATTTGGATCTCAGAGATTTTTTATCGCAGCAATTAGAAAACTGACCAATGCAGTATCAAATCATTACTAGTGTCTAGGTACCTCTCCATGTTATAAATGAAACTCTGAAACTTAAGTTACCAAAGTGATGGCTTCTCATCCCTCAATTTTTCTGTTAAAGGAATGAATACCACAGCTCACTGTGTTCTCAGTTATAGTAAGGATGAATCACTGTCAGCGGTGGTGCAAAATGAAAGTTTTGCCATGCCTCTACTAGTAAAGATTGTTTACAAGCCTCCAGGAAGATGGAGTGCAAATGGACACATGCACAGGAGAGAACAAACATGCCAACTTGCAAACTCATTGTCTTTGTCAGCAGCATTAAGCCATTCTTGTGGTTGCCGCTCTCATGACCCCGACCTCTCAGTTGCAGTTTCAATTTCCAAAACACTTCCATTTGGAATCAACTTTCCAATATATGCTTTGGAGAGACACATGCAAATGACACTCAAGCCAATAATTCTATTCTTTTACACAATTGCATCTTGTCTAAAGAAGTGCTGTGATAGGGCTGATAACTACAGTACTTAGGTAGAGTTGACAAATACTTGGCTTTCATGGTTGAAAATCTGTGGGCCAAAAAATATTTAACCATTAGCCCATGACAGTTTTCTGAGTTTTAAAGAAGGTCATCTGAAATGAACCTTTATTTTTTAAAAATTTTCTTCTTGTCCCTGTACTCTTAAAAGCAATTAAAGTAGATGCATGCCTTTATAAAAGTTAAAGTTAAAAGTTAACAACTTTGAAAGTATTGTGAAATTTTTCAAACACTATTTTCAAAAATTGTTGAAACTTAGTTTTTTTTTTTCCTTATTGTATACACATTTACCATTTTACTTGTCACTGGTATTGAAAGATACTGGGATATTTCGAGTTTTACATTTATAAACCCACCTTGTTTTATATTTATGATATTTTAAAAGACCAAGAATAGCAAATTTCTTTGCAATCAAAAGAATTAGCCTGGCGTGGTGGCGCACACCTTTAATTCCAGCACTCGGGAGGCTGAGGTAGGAGGAGCATTGTGAGTTCGAGGCTGGCTTGGACTACAACGCGAGCACAAGGCCGACCTGAGCTGTGTAAGTGTGACCCTGCCTCAAAAAACTAGGGCTGGGAGTTTGGCTCAGTAGTTTAAGCACCTGTCTGGCAGGTGCGATGTTGTGAGATCGATCCCTGGTGCTGAAAAAAAAAAAAAAGAATTATATTAATATTGTGTTTATATTTATAGGAATGTAATTGGTTAGCTATTTATTTTTCTTTGTATTTGGTCTTTTGTTCTTTTGAGATTTTCTAAGCATTTATTCAAAGTGCCCAAGAGCACTTTCTTTTTTTATTTTGAATGTCCTGAACTTTCCTTGAACTCTGTAGCCCAAATGCAGATGTGCCTGGCAGTGGCTTGGACTATAGTAGACTGGCAAAATGCCTTTAAATTCTTTCCCTTCTCAGTGCCTAGTCCAGGTTTTCCTTCTTGTGGATATTCCGGATAGGTATTACAGGACTTACTAACTGAGTGGCCAGTGGGAACTCTTCAGTGGAGCTGTCAACCCGGTTGATGCCTGAGGGTTCCTTGGGAGTAGGATTAACTTGAAGAGGTACTCATTCAGCCCCTGTACAATGGGCTCAGGGACTCCCTAGATCTGCCTCTTTGGATCTAAGTAGATGTCAATGGTACAGGCTGCTTTCTTTGGATGCTAGATATTTGTAACTCTTCTAAGCTGAAAACCATGCCAGGTCATATTTTGGTATTAAACCACATCATGAGGCACCTCACAGTTTGGCACCTCACTAGGTTGGTTGGGTGCATAGGTGGGTCACTTTCAGTTGTCAGTCCTCACATCTCCAAATATTCTGGGCACACTGGTTGAATAATATGTCCACATGTGCTGCCAGTCCATGTGGAAATGAGGCTTTTAGATGCAGCCATTTTGAGTGGGTGCTATGGTTGCCTCCTGCACAACAGTACAGCAGAGTGGAAAGGTAATCAACTGCTTCTTAGATTTCTAGCTCTACTTCAGCCCAACAAACTCACTGGTATTTCCATGAGCCAACAAGAGATGTCCTGTTCTGAAGCTTCCTAGACTTGACTCTCAGCCCTAGCTCATAGATAAAATATGTGGAAACTGTTCTTATATGGGCAGAATGTGTTTGCCTAAACAGTGTTATCTCTTTAATTCTTTGAAAAGCTTTATAGATGGAGTATAAGTGCATCATATGGATATTTCTAATTTTAGTTCTCTGAGAAAATTTCACGCTAATTTCTATAATAGTCACACTAATTTACCTTTTCCTGTAGTCATGTCAGCATTTGTTATTTTGACTTTTTGGTGATTGCCAATCCTTCTAATATAAGACAGAATCTTAGCATTATTTTAATTTACATTTCTTTATATATACCCACTTCTCAAGAGGACTGTAACCTGCAAGTACCACAGACATATGCTAAGAAAAATACTAAATAAAATACATTATCCCATATTTACCAAGCAGAGACACACTTAACTCTTTTCTCCTCAACTTCCTAAGGTCTGAATTCTCACAATACTTTCAGGTTGGTTTCCCTCTCACTTCAGTGCCAACTCTCACACCAAGGGACCTCATTCTCAAATTTCCTGGAGCTTTGACCCATGATATGTTGGAAGGGAGTTTTTGGATTGTTGGTCACCTTCCCATGTGTGTCTAGAAGAATTATGAAACACTCTGATTGCTATAACTGCTAACTGTTACTTCTCTGAAGATAGATTTGTACCTTTTTTCTATTCTAGAAATGCCTAAAAAATTGCAGTTATTGAGACAAAAACTAAATGAGGTCCCTCCATTGCCCCTGGGACTATGGTGCCTGCAAGAAGAGTGTGAGTCCATGCTCTGTGCTTCCTCCATTGCCTCAGGATAGTGAGTCCTGTGGGAAAAAAACACACACCTTAGGAGGGTGGACTGACAGGAACCCCAAGACCTAGGACAACAGCCAGGCCCTAGGTACATGGGCACACACACACACCTTTGGAGAGTGGAGTGTTAAGAAATGAGAGGCAGCAGTTGGATTCTGGAGAATTCCAACAATGGAAGAGCAGTCCCAGCCCCCATATCTAAAGGCCATGATTAGCTCCATATCCAGCACATTTCTGCTATCTAACCTGGAAAATATCACAGAACTATAAACACCAGAAGTATTTTATTCTCTCTTGTTTGTCTGATTGGCTATCCTTTTCCCTTCTGATTGGATATTGTCATGTTTTGTTTGTATTCTGTGGTTAATTTTGTATTTGGAGTGGTTTTTTCTCTCTTTTCTCTGGTATCCATTTTCTTTCTTCTCTCTTTTTTTTCACTCCCTTTTTTTCTTTCTTCTTTTTTTCACTGCTTAGGTTCCTACCTTTATTTTTCCTGTTCTTCTATTGATCTCCTTTTTCTTTTTCCTCAACTACTTCTAGAAATCAAATTTTAAATTGAATAATCATTGTCTCTGCCCTTTCTGATTATTCCTTTGGTTGCTATTTCACTCTTTCTTTCTTGGGTCCTTTAGTTTCCCAAAATTTGGGTGATCATCCTTTGTCTTCCAGCCTTGACTGCTATATATGACCTCATTCATCACTGTTGCCAGTGCCCTACCCATCTTAAGCCTCCTCTCCCCATAGAAGTGAACAATCACTCCACTAAGGGGAAAATCACTGCATACAAGAGCACAACATATGTTTGATTTTGTTATATGACCTTACATTTTGCTCCTGTGGATGGAGGTAGCAGGTTAATACTAATCATAGTTTGTCAATAGTTAAGCTATACTTGAAATTATTGTTATTACTAACTGTACTACATTAGTCAGGATGTCATACATGTCATAAGCAGTTTTTCTCCACTGTATGAAAACACTGTGACAATATGTGGTCAGAACCATCATCATAGTCCATTTCCAAAGAATTGACAGCTGAGCCAAATAGTAATTTTGTGTCCATTACAAATTGGGAAGATAGGATCTTGAAATGGCTGTTAAGTACCGCCTTCATCTAGAGGACATCCCTGAACAACAGACAACTCCTAGGGAATCTGCAATACTAGTGTTAAAGCTATACATTATACTAAATCAGCAAGCATCAACAAAGAAAACAAAATAAAATAAAAAAGAGAAAATAGAAAATGACAAGACCCAGAAGCAAACTGCAACCTCAACTCTCAGCCCAGCTAGGATAAGACCAGAACACAATCAGGTAGAGGAAATTGGACATCAAACACAGGAACTTTCTGAAATGACAACAGAAATTAAAAAAAAAATGCAAGTGGAAAATGCATAGAGAAAATATTCAGGTACAAAAAGAAATGATGCTTAAAATCAAAGATATTACAGAAGACACAGATAAAAGAATAGAATAAAAGAATAAGCAAAAAATGTTCTACACAGGAAAGTGGAATCCATGAAACATTCAAACAGAAATTTGAGATAATAAAACTTCCACTGAAAGTACATGCAACAGAATGAAGGAAGGAGAGGATAGAATTTCAGATCTTGAAGACAGAATTCCAGATAGCAATCATAAAATGAAAGATATCTTTAAAATAGCAAGAGGTCATGAAAAGTCAATCCAACAGCTAAAGATGAAGCAAAGAAGAATAACATAAGATTCACTGGGGTAACTGAGAATGCTGGAGACAGTATAAATGTCATAAAAATAAAACTATTCACAGAAATAATGGCAGAAAAATTCCCAAATATGAATATAAAGAATTTGACATACAAATAAGCAGGGATGTTGTCTAAAATAGACCACAGTGGGAGAAAAACCAAGAAGCCAACCCACCCCTCCTGTGAACCAACAGCAGTCATGGGCTGGGAGGAGAACCAACAAGTCAACCTGAGCCTCCTGTGAGCCAGCTGGTGCATAGGCTAAGAAACAAGAATAACCCCCCCACACACACACTCCACCATAGGAAACTGGCTGATTTGGAGGAATACAGGCTGGGATAATAGCAACTGAAGTACAAAAACAATTTAATGCTTGTATTGTTTGATTGACTTTGCAGGTCTAAAGCCAGCAGTCTGAGTGTCTGATTAAAAGACAGCAATACGCAATATAGCAAGTATGGGAGATTTCCTCCTGTTTTCATTTTGAAATCCAAGATTGTTCTCACTGCTTTGTTTCATTTTATTTTATTGTTTGTTATTGCTTTCAAAATAAAAAAGCAAATATTTGTTTAAAATGAGGAAAGAAATTACCAAATAACCACAAACACCACAAAATTCAGAAATGAAAGTCACACTTCTATTTTAAAAATTAAAAAAAATGAAATAGACAATATACTAGCCCACAGAACAAGCTCAAGTAAATGCAAAGGAAAAAATTGAATTTATCCCATGCATATTATCAGATCATAGTGCAGTAAAATTGGAAATCAATCTCAAAAGAAACTGCAAAAATTCCATAAACACATGGAAATTAAATAACACTCTCCTAAGCAACCAAAGGGTCACAGATAAAATTATGGAAAAATCAAACAATATCTTTAACTAAACAACAATGCAAATATAACATATTAAAACTTATGAAATGCAACAAAAGCTATCCTAAGAAGGAAATTTATAGTGATGAATTATCACATCAGGAGAACAGAATGAGCACAAATAAACAAACTAATGTCACGACAGAATCTTATAGAAAAAGAAGAGCAACACAAGTCCAAACCCTATGCAAGGTAGGAAATTATAAAGAAGAGAGTAGAAATTAATGAAAGGGATATTAATAAAACAATAAAAAGAATAATATATCTAAGAGTTGAATTTTTGAAAGAATAAATAAAATTGATAAACCCCTACCCAACCTTATCAAAAAAAGAAAGAAAAGAATCAAATTCATGCAAACTTGAATGAAAAGGGTAAAATCACTACAGAACCTGTTATAATCAAGAAGATCATCAATACCTAATTTGAAAATCTTTACTTTCATGGGATGGGAAACGTAGAAAAAATGGGCAGATTCCTACATATGTATGAATTGCCAAAGCCAGATCAAGAAGATATAAATTTCTGAATAACACAATATCAGTTAATGATATTGAAAATGTAATTAAAAATTACCAAAAAGCACAGGTCCTAATGAATTCACTGCTATATTCTAAAAGACATTTAGAGGAGATTTCATGTCACTACTCCACAAACTGTTTAATGAAATTGAAAGGGAGAAATTCTCCCTAGCTTATTCCTAGAGGCAAGTATTAACCTGATATCAAAACCAGAGAAAAACTCTACTGAAAAAGAGAATGACAGGCCAGTCTCCCTAATCAACATACATGCAAAAATTCTTAATAAGATACTAGCAAATAGAATATAGCAAATTATCATGAAGATTATATATCATGACCAAGTGAGATTCATGTCAGGAATGGAGGGGTGATTTAGCATATGCAAATCAGTAATGTCAGTAGATCCAAAGACAAAAATCATATGATCTTCTCAATAGATGTAGAAAAAACTTTTGTTAAAGTGCAACACTCATTCCTGATGAAAGTCCTAAGAAAATTGGAATAGATTATCTTTACTTCAATCTGATAAAAGCCATCTATGACAAACTAACAGTCAATAATGGACAAAAACTGAAATATTTCACTCTAAAATCAGGAACCAGACAAGGATGTCCACTATCACAACTCTTATTTAATATAGTTCTGGAAACAACAACCAGAGCAATTAGAAAAGAGAAATAAATAAAAAGAATCATGAGAGGAAAGGAAGAATTTAAACTATCATTATTCTCAGAAGACATGATACTCTACATGGAAGATGCCCAAACCTCCACCAAAAGACTACTAGAACTAATAACCAAATTTGGTACTATAGCTGGATACAAAGTCAACCCTCAAACATCAATAGCATTCCTGTACACAAATTAGAAACTCACTGAGAGAGAAATCAGGGAAACCAAATCCTTCACAGTAGCATCCAAAAAAAAAATGATATACATAGGAATCAATCCAAGGAAGTAAGAATCTATATATTGAAAATTACAGTACTCTGAAAAAGGAGATCAAAGAGGATACAAGAAAATGGAAAGATATCTCTTGCTTATGGATGAGAAGAACCAACATAGTGAAATGGCCATACTACCAAAATTGTTATACTGATGTAAAGCAATCGAGATCAAAATACAATATAATTCACAGACCTAGATAAAACATTCCAAAAATTCATCTGGAAGAACAAGAGACCTAGAATACCAAAGGCAATCTGGGGCAACAAAGACAAGGAAGGAGACATCACAATTCCTGACTTGAAGTTATACCTCAAAGCTTCTGTGATAAAATCAGCATGGTGGGACAAAGCTTGTAGGACTTCCTGCAAAATGGCCGACCTGATGACTCCGCCGTAGGGAGGCTCCCTGGAATATACCTCCCAAATGCTGGAATACAAAATAATACAATAACAGAAAGAAGGAAAGGGGAGGGAGATGGATCCTCTGGACCTAAGAGGAGTCTAGGATGAGAACTGTAGCCCACGGAAAGAGTAAAAAAAAAAAGAAGAAGTAAACAAACAAAGGTGGCGGCGCCTCTGAACGGAGCTCAATCCAACCAACGCAGACTCAAACTGGGAAGGTGCGATTAAAGTGCTTGAGATGCGCGATTGAACTTCTGTGGCTAAGGTGGAGACGGCTAAGGCGGAGACAGCGGAGGCAGCTATTGATCGTGGAAAGAGGTGGTCGCGAGCTGGTGAGTGAGTAAATTCAGCGGGCCCCAGCCCCCCACCCCCCACTCCCCAGGGAGAGCAAGGAACAGGCTTCCATCTTGAGACTGTAACTGCACCTAATTAGGCAGTCTAATGTTCAGGTTGTGGCTTGGGTACTGCTGACTCAGCCAGATTCCCTGTGAGAATCATGAGCAAAAAGCATAACTGAATGATGTAAAAAGAAATTTAAAGTTTGACCAGAAGGGAAAAGTGAGCAATTGGGACCAAGGGAAACAAGGTCACAATAAACATTAACACCATTAAAAAGAAGTCATTCACTTTGCACCAGATAATAGAAAATATTTCCTGAGAACAGTGAAATAAATCAGGCTCATATGTGTAACATCATATAGTTTCCCTAGTGTTAGAGAGGGAAAAATAATTAAGATTTAAAATATACAATAGATATTATGAAATGGGAAGAAAGTATTCAAAAGAAAGCAGAAACTGGGATGGAGGTAAGGAGAAGAGAAGGAAGGGAAAAGGAAAATGAAACAAACAAATAAATACAAAATAGTTAAGATGGTTCTACAAGTAATTGCTATTAGTTTATTGAAAGGAAAGGCTTGTGTCTATATTGTTTTATCAATTTTTCATGCCTGTATGTTGTAATATAAGCAGCTACTTCGAAGATAACATTTCAAATGTACTATATTGTTACTCTCCTAATATCATGCAGACATTTTTCCTTTAGGAATTTACTGAAATCTTGCATAACTTGATCAAATAGTATAACTAGATCATATGACATTTCTATTTGTACATTTTGAGGAATCTCCATATAGATTTACAGGTTGAAGCTAATTTATATCCCCAACAACAGTATACAAAGATTCCTTTCACTTCATGTCTTTGCAAGCATTTGTAATATTTTCTTTTGTGTTTTAATAGATAGACCCAGGACTGAGATGGAATCACAATGTAGTTTTGATTTGCTTCTCAGTAATAGATAAATTTTGGAGTATTTTCTTATCTAATTGTTGGAAATTTGTACTTCTTTGAGCAGAATCTTTTCCGCTCACTTGTTCATTTCTTGACTGCATTATTTGTTATTTTGGTGTTAAATCTTTAGAGTTCCTTTTATATTCTTGGTATTAGTCCTCTTTCACAGGAATAGAAGACAAAGATTTTCTCTCATTCTGATTTTCATTGCTTCCACATGTCGATTGTTTCCTTTAATGTGCAAAAGGATCTTTTATTTGCTAGAATAGCATCCATAAATGTTGGGTATTGTATCTTAAGCTATTGAAGTTCTATTTATGAATTTATTGTCCATTCCAAAATGTTGAAATATTTCCTTATGTTTTCATCTAGTATTTTCATAGTTTCAAATGTTACATTAAGCTTTTGACCAGTTTTGAACTGATTTTGTACTAGATGAGAGATAATTTCAATGTTCAGTCTTCTAGAGGTAAGTGTTGAATTTTCCCAGCACCATTTGTTGACAATGCTGACTTTTTTTCCAAGGAATGTTTTTGACTCCTTTGAGAATAATCAGATGGCTATATCTCCACGACCTTTTTCTGAGTTCTCTATTCTGTCAGTTTATCAATGTGTTCATTTTCAAGTCAGTACTATTTTGCTTTTGTACAATTGGCTCTATTACATTGACA
>RJWM01046680.1:0-12216 GCA_004363535.1 Dasyprocta punctata
GCGCTTGACAGGCAGGTGCTTATGCCACTGAGCTAAATCCCCAGCCCAAAGTATTTTTTAAAGTGCTGGAGATAATTAGTGCAAAGCCCCCTGGGTTAAATCCCCAGTACCACCAAGAAAGGAGACAGTGAGAGAGAGAGAAAGACAGAGAGAGAGAGAGAGAGAGACAAACAGACAGGCAGACAGAGACAAAGAGAGAGAGAGACAGAGAGAGACAGAGACAGACAGAGACAGAGACAAAGAGAGACAGAGACAGAGACAGAGAGAGACAGACAGACAGAGTCTTCCTGATGGTTCTAGACTTTCAGGAGGATGTCCTATTTATTCCAGCCACAATCTAGTGAGAGGCAGATAGACCCCTGGACACCCACTACTCTAACAACTTTAGAGTGGTTATTTGCATTTAAAAAAAATTTCTCTGCCCTTGAGATGCAAAACGACCACCCAAAACTGTTTTCTGCAGACCTGAGAATCATCTCCTTACAGTGCAAGCATTCAGACAGATAGCTCTCTTCTCTCTCTCCCAGTCTCCACAGGAGACTGAGGGTCTAAGTGTGGACATCTTACTCCAAACTGTACCACTGCCCCATCACAAAGACAGGAAAAGTCTGTTTCTCCTCCATATAAGCACCAACTAACCCCGGAGGCCAGGTCACAAGGACCAACCCTTTTACACATTCAATCTACCTTTAAAGTATTTTGAACCTTTTGTTTGACAGAAGTTGTTGCTGGATCCTCTTTCCTAGTGCAATAGTATTGTTGAACAAAACCGGTCTTTATCAATTTGACTAGTGTCCAGTTTTGCAAGACCTGAACCTCACTGATATTTAGCTGTCATTATTTCTATATTATCGTTATTATTTACCATGGGAGAGGAGTTCTGGAGAACCTGAGCTCTTCTGCCTTCCCCCATTTCTTGCTACCTTGTCTCTGTAATAGCCCTCTCATTACTTCAATTCCCGGAGTACAATTCCCGTAAGTGGAAGCAGTGGAGCAATTCAGCGGCCATCCTCAGAATGCCTAGAGCTCTCAGCACAACCTTTTTGTGGTGTCATAGCTACACATTTCCCAGACTAAACAGAGTCAGGAAAAAGCACATCTCCAGAGTGAATCTACTGCCTAATTTATCTGCAACGCATCACCAATAATTAGCAAGAACTGGTATTTTCTGAGTACAACTGTTCCCCCTTATCTGAGGACAATGAGTTCCAAGATCCCCAGTGAACGTTTGAAATGGAGGACAGTACTAAACCCTGAATATGTTGTTGTTTTTATACATATATACCTGTAACAGAGCTCAATTTATAAATCAGGCATAGTAAGAGATTAACAGAGCTAAGAGTACATTAGAACAACTGTAGCAATATACTGTAATAAAATTGCCAGCATCACTATCCTTGTCCCTCGGAGCTATTATTGAGATGTCATGGCAGTCAATCTAATAAATGAGACGGCTACCAGTGTACACAGCACGGACATGCGGGACAAAGGGACAACACAGCTCACGTCCTGGGCAGGACAAAGCAGGGTGGTACCAGCTTCCATCCTCATATTCAGGAAGATGAATAATTTATTTATTTCTGGAATTTTCCCTTTAATGTTTTTGGACTACAGCTGACTGTAGATAAGGGGTAGGAGGATATTGCTATCTATGAATTCTAAATTTTGACATTTCCAAAGTCTAGCTTCAAATGGTATCTAGAGCTGAACACTTAAGAAAGTTGGTATCATTCTTTGCAGGTGCCCAGACTCCCACAGATTTCTATCCAACGACTAATCCAGCCACTCACACAGCTGGGAATGTGATGCCTTACGGTGGAATAATGAAGGTGTTTCATGTTCTCTTGTTTCATTCTCCCCCAGCTGCTTCATAATCCTCTTATCCATCCACTAGATGGCAGGACAGTGACATCCGCAAATCCTTAGCCCTCCCTGGGCCTCACGCCCACACTTTCAGTGTGGAGTTTCCCAGCCGTAATGTCTGAACAGTAGTTTGGACTCCTGGAGAGAAGACAGACTCAGATTCTGGCAGACCGAGCCTCCTGCAAGGGGGCTGGCTTGCTTCCCGAGGTACAGTTAGGGCAGCACTGTGTGGTGACAAAGGGGTTAAAATTCTCAGCAAGCAAACTTCTCTGCCCAGCACATACTGGACAATCATGAAGCACTGCACTAATCAGGACTAAAAGCAGCACAAGATAAAAGTAAATACAAAAACCATCCTTTTCACTCCTGAGGTTAAAACATACAGATATCCTTAACCTAATCCAAAGAGCCTTTTTTGAGACCTAGGCGAGAGAGGCCTTGACAATTTGCAACTTCAATATACTACTATAGTTACAATACAGGTACTCCTGAGAAAGTAACAGAACAGCATGCCCCGGAAAATGCATTCTAAGATATCTACACTACCAACTCGGATCCTTTATCATGTCTTCAGTCCCTTAGGTAAACCCCAGTCTCTCACTGCAACTGCACGATTTTTTTCTTGGAAACTCTTCTGTCCCTCTTGACAGGGCACTGTAATTTAAACGCTCATCTTTCCTATGTTCCTTGGCTGTTGGTAGATTCTTTTCTTGCCAACCCTCTGCGTGCTGCCTGGCACCACACTGGTGTGGGGGGCGACGGGACGAAGTGCAGAGGGCTGTGGGGCAGGAGAGCACCAGTGCTGAGCAGACTCCTGGGGCTGAACTTCCGCGGTCTCACAGGTCACCCCTGCCAGAGAGGCGGCAATGCTCCTCTTTCCCTTCCCCAGCCCAGCCCTCTCATTCTGCCTCCTGAAGACAGTAGCAGAGACCTGTCCCAGGCTGGGCCACTGGGGACCTTAGAGGCCACACACCACAGAAGGCAAGACCCTCCGTGAACCACAGACCCAGAGACGAGACTCTCTTCTGAGGTGGGGTGACGCATGCATCAGCCTACTGAACCCTAACAATTTCATACTTCTTTATGACACAGGAGCTTTCAAAGCTCTTTCCTAGGCATTCGATCCCTCAACCATCAGGTTGTGTTGAGGACAAGCACAATAAAATGGCCATGCCAGAACCTGCCCAGTCTTTGTCTTCTAGAGGAATCTTCAGCACGGGTGGGAGGGTCTCTCTGCCCCTCTGAAACTCAAGCACAGCACAGCTCCTCAAGAGTTTCGGCCCAGTCCTACACTCCCCTCAAAACTCCTCACCTCCAGCAATTTCAATTCTCCTTTCTGTTCTCACAGCCTTAAAAGTGGTAGCTTCTTCCTGTAGCTAATCTCTGGGTACCACCTCCTGTATAAACAATCTCTCATATTAAATATTCTCTGATTGGAAAAAATAAAGAAGCCACTCCACAGCTACTTGAAGCAGGAATGAGAACTAGCAGACCCAAGCTCTCACTGCCTGGCTAGTCTTCCCACCACCCCGGGCTTTAGGGAAGAGACCCGTGGGATTGACTTTGCCCTCCCCCATTATCTGTCTGGTGGTGAGAGCCACTGTGAGCCCCAAGGTCAGGAGCCAAGGCTGGAAATCAGATAGGCTTGTCTGACACCTTCATTTACCAGCCACGGGACCTTGGGCAAGAGCTGTAAACTGTCTGGGCCTTGACACTTCATCTGTGCCATGCAGAGTCTGGTTGTACCTGTATTTCAAGGGTATCGTAAGGATAAAATGAGACCACATGTGTAAGGGCTTTCTACAGCACATGATATGTAGTACTTTGCAAATGATGGAATCTAAAAGTAGACGAAATTTAATAGGGAGCCACAAAAACAAACAACTTGTTTTAAAGATTATCAAAGGACTTGAATAGACCTTTGTCCAGAGAGGGTATACAAATGGCAAACAAACACATGAAAAGAAGTTCAGAGGTTGGTGAGGTGGCGAACACATGTAATCCCGGTTATTCAGGAGGCTGAGGCAGAGGGGTCACCAGTTTGAGGCCAGTCTGGCAACTTAGAAAGACCTAGTATCTAATTTTAAAACAAAATCTCAGTAGTAAAGCACTTACTTAATGTGTATAAACCTGTGGCTCAGTATCCACCGCCAAAAGAAAAGAAAAAAGAGACCTGCAATCCTTAATCATAAGAGAAATGCAAGGCAAAGCCACAAAGAGATATCACTTTACACTCGTTAGAATGTCTACCGTCAAAAGAAAGAAGGAAACTAACAATTATTGGCAAGGGAGTTGAAAAATCAGAATCCTTATGCATCATTGGTAGGACTGTAAAATTATGAGCTACTATAGGAAACAGTATGGAATTCCTCAAAAAATTAAAAGTAAATGTGATCCTGAAATCCCAGTTCTGGGTATTCGCCCAAAAGAATTAAAATAGGGTATGGAAAAGCTATTTGAAAGACCATGTTCACTGCAGTGTTATTCAAAATTGCCAAAAGGAGAAAGCAACCCAGGTGTCCACTGGCAGATGAATGCACACATAAAAATGTGGTATATAGACATAATGGAATATTTTCAGTCTTTTTTTTTTTTTTTTGTACCGGGATTTGTCAGCCTTTGAAAAGGAAATCCTTTCATATGCTAAAACATGGATGAACTCTGAGAATATGAAGCCCAGGAAAATAAGTCAATCAAATATTGCATGATTGCACTGATATGAAATACCTAAGATAGTCTGATGTGCAGAAGTAGAATTGTCAGCCCCATCCATTTCCCCAAAGGAGAACCTAGACAACCATTCCTACAGGAATTGAGAATGAAGGAAATTATCCTTTCCTTCTATCAAATTGCTTCAAGTTCACAGTAACTCAGTAAATGTTTTCTGAGCATCTACTGCAAGCCAAGTTCTGTGGTAGGCTCTGGAAACACTATAGTGGGTAAGAAAGACACTTTGCCCTCAAGTTAGCTTCTAGTAAACAAAGTAACTTCAGAAGATGTTGATGCTATGGTGAGAATAAACAAAGGAATTCATCAGAATTAAGAGGGTGTCCAAAACTGTTCTCTCTAAAGAGAAGGATGCTTGCTTTAAGACTTAAAATGAGGAGCTGGGCCTAGTGGTAATCCCAGCACTCGACAGGCTAAGGTGAAAAGTTCAAAGCCAGCCTGGACTACACAGTGAGTTCAAGGCCAGCCTGAGCCACATAGTAAGACTCTGTCTCAAAAAAGAAAAAAAAAACTTTAAGTGAAAAGAATCTAGGCATTCCCGATAGAGGAAACAGCATGTGTAAATGTCCTGAACAGAAGAAAGCATAACATGTTTAAGGAACAAAGAGAAAGCCAGTGTGGTAAAGAGGGCAGAGTTAAGAAAAGTTGGATATATGGCCAGAACTGGACTGTGCAGGGGTTCATGAGATGCAGTAGAAGCAAAAGTAAAATGTAAATTAAAATTACAGTAGGCTGTTCTGCAAGAAATTGTCAGTCATTAACATACAAATAGCTCAGTGAAGGACTGTACATAAGGACATCCTCAGGGTCTGTGACTTACCACCTGTGTGACTCTGATGCCCGGGTTCTCAAGATGAGCACGCATCTGGGTCACCTGGAGTCTTGTAGAACAGACTCCTGGGCCTCACCCCAGAGCCCGATTCAGTGGATCCAGTTAGGGCCCAGAATTTACACATCTAACCCACTCCAAACAATGCCAGTGCTGCTAGTCCTTGGACTACATTTTGAGAATCATCCTCTAAGCAACTCGATGATTCTTCCTGAGCCTTTTTCTTTTGTAAAACTGACCTCCTGTCCTGGGTGATGTGGTCCCCTAATGAGAAAGCAAAGCATTTTGTAATGAGCAAAAGCACAGATGCACAGAATTGCTCCCTTGATGATGTTTACTAAGCCCCCCTCTGTGTTTCCTTTACAGTTTATAAGGAATGTTCACATCTAATCCTAGCAGCTAACTATTTAAGAGCAATAGCTATTTTATTGCATTTATCCGAAGTTCATCTAACTCTCTGAACGTATCAGCAGTGACAGCCAATGGTTTCAGAAGGCTGGGTAGCTACTTTGCCCTGCCTAGGAGAAACCTTCACTTTCACCCGCATTGTTCTCCCATCAACAGAGGCTTGATGCTGCTACAAGTGCCTGTGGTTATTTTTGTCAACCATCATTTCCTCCCACTCCTCCCAAAGAAAGCTCTCCTGTGAGTCATCCGGGAGACCCAGAGGCATCTGACGGCTGCTCAGCTGGTATCTGGCCATTGAGGGGAAGGAGGGGTATTGCTGTCCCCTTAGGCTCACTTCGAAATAAAATTTTGTGTTCAGAGACTCCTGGAAACTCAGAATCTGGAAAGCGTGTGTCACATACATTCGGTGTGTATACATTTATTTGTATTTACTCAGGTTCAATAAATAATTGTGGGATGGCTGTTACATACCAGGCATTGTTTTAGGCTCTGAGGATACAGAAGTATACAAAACAAGAGTGATCTCAATCAACAGATACACATAAACCAGGCATGGCGCAAACCTGTAATCCCAGTACTCTAGGAGATGGAGGCAAGAGGATCACAAGTTTCAGCCCTGCCTGGGCAACTTGGCAAGACCTTGTCTACAAACGGGGGGGTGGGGGCTATAACTCAGTGTGAAGGTCCTAGGTTCAATCCCTAATACCACAAAAAAACCCAGAACCCCACCTTTCATGGAGTTTGTATGTATATAATAATCATTCTCAGAACATACAATAGTCATGCTTTATCTGTGGTTTTGTTGTCTGCAGTTTTAATTACCTACAGTTAGCCAGAGACCAAAAATATTAATTGGAAAATTCCAGAAGTAAGCAATCTGTAAATTTTAAATTGCATGTTATTCTGAGTAGCATCATGAAAGCTTATGCTGGCATGAGTGCAGAGTATCCACACAGTGTCCGCTACTTGCCCATTATCCATGTGGTTGTTATCCTAGTCATTAGATTGACGAAAAAACATAATATCTATAGAATTCAGTATCATCTGCATTTTCAGACATCCATAACAGATAAAGGGGGGCCAGTATATTCCATAAGTGCACTTGTGTAATGATGTACAGGCTGACAGATATGATAGTCATCAATCGAGTAGATTAAATGAACTGTAATAGATGTGGTGGAGATAAATACTGGGTAGGGTACAGCGAAACACAAAGGCAGAAGACGCTCCCAAACAGGCATGCTAATAATTAACTATCTTATGTTGGTGCCATTTTCTAGATTCACTAAAGGGAGGACGTTACAAGTTGTGTTAACCACAAAAAATTCGTATGTTCAGGTGTCCTAATGTACCAACCCATTATCCTGTCCCCTCTCTCTCTGGTGGAATGTGAGTATCTGTCCTATGTGCATCTCATCATGTGACCTACGGTCTGATTTCACAGGTTCACTATTTAAGAGAAACTTTGCCTCAGGAAGAATCATACTTGGAGCCTCAATCAATATTTGATTTAGATTTTATTGAGATAAAATTTCTGAATTTAGAGTTGTTGCTAAAGAGAGTTAATATTTTTGATACTGTTGGGATGGGGTGAACGTATTTTGTACATAAGAATAACACACATTTGAGTCGTAAGCATAAGTCTTATGGTATAAATGTTGTTCCCCAAAAGTTGTATGTTGAAATTCAACCCCCAGGATCTCCAACTGTGACTGTATTTGGATACAGGGTCTTTAAAGAAGTTGCTGGGCAGGGAGGCTCCGACCAGAAGACAGTCTAGCCTGCCCTCCTGGTGAGTGTGTGTGACCAGCGCAGACCCCAGGAGGAGAGAGAGATGTGCCTCTGGTAGGCCGACCAGCGCGTGGGCTAAGTACCAGGGACTCTTGCTGCCCCTCCCCCCACCATAAGCAACCTGCTGGTTCAGAGGGCTGGCTAAGTTGATAGCAACTATGGTACATAAGGCAACTAAATGCTTGTATTGTTCAGTTGATTTTGTAGGCCTGGGGCCAGCAGTCTGAGCATGTCTTGAGACGATGATAGTATGCAATGTAGCAAAAATGGGGGATTCTCCTCTCTCTTGTCTTTGAGGCCCAATATTGTTCTCACTGTTTTGCTTTATTCTGATTAATTTTTTTGCTTTATTTCATACTCTGTTTTTATAGGTTTTATTGTGTTTTGTTTTTGATTTGATTTTACTACACCTGATGTAATGGTCAACTATTCTGAAAGTAACAAGATATACTATAATAGCTATTGTTTTCCTAGTATCTTTCTTTGAGGTTCTGTACCAGTTCTACTGCTTTGTTTTGATTGACTTTGTTCTGTTATGTTTTGTTGGATTTTACTATCTTTAAAAAAAATTAAAAATAAAATAAAATAAGGGAGTAATTAAATTAGAATGAGGTCATCAGAGTGGGCCTTGATCCAGTGTGGCTGGTGTGTTATAAATGTGGATGGAAGACCATGTGAAGACACACAGAAGACAGCTATCCAGGCGGAGAGAGGGCTTAGAAGAAACCAACCCTGCCAACACTTTGCTCTTGGACTCCTAGCCTCCAAAATAGTGGAAAACTAATTTCTGTTGCTATGCTATCCAGTCTGGGGTGCTTTTCAAGGGACGCCCTCATAAACTTACACAAAGATATTCAAAGGAGGAAACAGCATGACACAGCTTGGCACACTGGACACATGCACGCGGTATGGCAGACCTGGAGTACAGTGTGTAAGGGACAGAGAGGAGGCTGGAGAGGTGGACAGGGGCTGGGCCACAAACAGCTTTGATGACGAGGATCTTTGGACTTAATCCTACAGTACTGAGGTGCTGAAAGGTTAAAGCTAAAGAGTTATATGACAGCCCTGTGCTATGTAGAGATCATTCTAGAAGAGGCAGAGTAGTATCTAAAAGGAGTATGGAACTAGAGGTAAGGAAATGAGAACCATGTTAGTAATACAAAATACGTCATGTCTCATCGACCTAAAAAGATGCAGGTTGGAATTAAAGCAAGAGCAGTCAGGTGGGAAAAACAGGTTGTGTTAATTACTTTTCTCTTGCTGAAACAAAATACCCAGTGTCCAAAATTAAAGAGGGAATGGTTTATTTAGCTCACAGTTTGTGGAGGTTTTAGTCCATACTTGGCTGGCTCCAAGGCAGGGTGGCACATGGCAGAGGGCAACAGTTCATGGCAACGGAAAACAGCAAAAGCAACAAGAATAAAATTGGAGGGGCAAGAGAGAAGACTCTTTCTGTCCCTTTTGTTTTATCTAGTCTGCTTGGATTAGGGTGGTCCTAATCCAATCAGTGTATTGATCCAGCAATTACCCAGCCTTAATCCCAGAACCCTTAATCCCAGCAGTGTACTATGAATCACTCACAAACTCTAGATTCAGCTACTTCCAAAAAGGCCTATCCCCCACCATGACTGCATGAGGCTTTTGTGGGGACATCTAGACACAAAGCATAACACATGGCCATATAGAAATGTTGGAAAAGGACAATAGTCGGGTCTTGGTTCCACATTAGATGAGGTGCCAGAAAATGCCAAGGAAAAGGAAAGAAGCTGGAGAAACCAGTGTATAAGGAAAAACTACTTCCGTTCTGCACCTGTGGAGTTTCAAGTAGGTGCATGTCAGTAAAAAAAAAAAAACCAGGAATGTGCCCTAACTAGGCACAAGTAGGTGATAGCCAGCCAAAGGGATAATTAATAATTAAACCAAGGGAGTGCACTCACCTGGGCTGAGAAGATGGGCAAGAACAAGTCAGCAGGGTAGGGTGTCATTTAACATCGTGGAGGGGGAGAGAATGCTAAAGAAGACCTAGAAGTGATGGCAAAGAAGAACACAGCACACAATGCTGGTCATCTGCTCCTGCACTGCAGAAGCCGAGGGTGAAGAAAATCCCAGACAAGAAAGAGCAAACAGCAGCAAGTGGCGCATGCTGAGGTCTTAGAAGTTTGGGTTCAAAGGTGAATTTTGCCTATGTTCATAAATAAATGTTTATGGAAAAAATGGAAAACCCTTGGGGGTAAGATTATGAGTGCCATCTCCAAAGAGCTAAATGTCACATTAGGTTAGGCCTCTCCACTCCTGACTTCTCTGTACCGGGAATTCTTATCATCCAACTTCTCCCTGCAGTGACTAAGAGGGTATGAAACTAGTGGGAAAGTACAGTAAACGTGGTCGGACACTGGCGCTCAGGTCTCACAGACTGCAAGTGCCCGCAAAAATAGATTCAGCCTGCAGACCACTAAGTCACCATAAGCAGGGAAAAGCAGTAAGCCTCGACGAAACCTCCGCAACCTCAGGAGCTGCAGCGAGAGGCACACCCTCACACAGATCGCCTGAGGGCCACACCAGGTGCTAGGCTAGGCATAAGGACCGTCTCACAGAACCACGGCAGTCAGGAGCTGGAAACCCTGCATCTTCTCAGCAAGGTACATTCTAGGAAGAGACCTAGATGATAAGAACAAGTGAATAGCTGGGCACAGTGGTGCACACCTGTAGTCCCAGATACTTGGGAGATTGAGACAGGTGAACTGCTTGAGCCCAGGAATTTGAGGCCAGCCTGGGCAACATAATGAGACCCCATAGAAAGAAGTAGGGAGGGGGAGGGAGGGAAGGAGAGGAGAGGAAGGGAGGAAGAGAAGAAGGGAGAGGGAAGGAAAGGGAGGGTGGGGAGGGGAAAAAAACAAGAACCATCAACCCTCCATATTCGTGGCTCTATATCTGCACATTCAACAAACCACTGAACAAAAATATTTGGTGAAAAAAATGCATCTGTATTGAACATGCTTAGACATTTTTTCCCTAGAAAAACAGACTTAATATAAGATATATAAATATATAAGTATTTACAAGGTAGGCTTACAATGGCCACCTGCAGAGTCAGGTTTGGAAAAACGCAAAAAGGCTGTCTGCACAGTGGACACCCGAAGGATCTTGCTTAAGGCTGAAGGCCTGACGCTCACTGTAGTGTCCCATGGGAGTCCATATCAAGAGGCTGAAGCATCTGCACTGCGATGCTAGAGTCTGTGCTATAAGGCTGAAGAGTCTGAGCTAGCCGCCAGGAGATGATGTCCAAGGTGAAGATAAAGACTGGAGCTCCTCCAAAGAAATATAAGTGAGCCTTCCTTCTTCATTTCCCTTTTACTCCATTCAGGCTACAAGCCTATTGCTTGGTGCAGTTCATACCCAGGGTGGCTCTTCTGTCTTCAGCAAATCCGTTCAGCCACACCCAGAACTACGCTGATCCAGTCGGTGGGGTGTTTCTTACTCAAATTGACACAATCAGTTAAATATCACTACACTTAAAGAAAATGTTACCTTCTATCTTTTAGCAATGTTACCTTCTATCTCCAGAGTGCTGGGTTTGATCCCCTAGCACCACATAAACAAAGTATACAGGATATGTTATTTGCCACTGCTGTGCTATTTCATATAAAGAATTTGGGCATCTAAGGTTTTTGGTACCTATGGGTCTCCACGGATACCAAGGACAAGGGTACATATACACACACACACACTCACACTCACACACCTTGTTAGTTGTTTTTTTTCTGAAGGACCCTAATACAGTTGCAAATGACAGAACCAGCTCAACTGAAACCAGCTCAGGGCCAACATACAAGAGGCTCAAATAACCAAACCGTAGGAAGATGGTAGGGTAGAGCTGTCTAAAGGGAAACCCGGGACAGCAGGATCCCAGAGATACAGGAAGGATCTGAAAGGAAAACTGGAGCCTACAGAGAAATTGAAGAGAGAGACACTGCAGAAAAAAGGAGATAGAAGGTAACATTGCTGGGCCAGAGAGGAAGGCAGGAGGATTCCCATGAGTGTAAAGTCAGCCTAGGCTACACAGTGAGTTCAAGGACAGCCTGAACTACACAGAAAAGAAAGACCCTGGAGAGAGGGTGGGGGTTATGACTTAATTTGGCTCAGTTTCAGAGGGTTCAGTCCCTGGTCATTTGTGCTGGTTGCTTTGGGCCTGTGGCAGCACAGTAAATATGGCAGGAGTGTGTGGCAAAGTAAGACTGTTCATCTCACAGTAACCAGGAAGCAAAGAGATAGGAGGGGCCAGAGTTTCAAAATCCCCTTCAAGGACACACACCCCAACTGACCTAATTTCCTTCCACTAAGCCATGCCTCCTACCAGTTCCACCACCTCCCAGTAGTGCCAGAGGCAACTAAGCCTTCAACACATGAGCCTTTGGGGGACCCTTCAGATGCAAACTATAGTCCATGCATACCCAGAATAGCATTTGGCTAAGTATCTGAGCATCCCATGGCCAAGTTAGGGTTGACCAAAATGCCTGAGTCATGACAATGTAACTGGAATCACACAGAGCAAAGATCATTATCACATCTTACTTCTACAGTTGAGGCTATAGTAAGCA
>RJWM01046681.1:0-12232 GCA_004363535.1 Dasyprocta punctata
CCTACCTCAGCCTCCCGAGTGCTGGGATTAAAGGCGTGCGCCACCACGCCCGGCCCAACCCTGGTTTTTTGAGGCAGGGTTGCACTGTGTAGCTCAGGCCAGCCTTGTGCTCGCGTTGTAACCCAAGCCGGCCTTGAACTCACAACGCTCCTCCTACCTCAGCCTCCCAAGTGCTGGGATTAAAGGCATGCGCCACCAGGCCTGGCTTGCTGTTAGTTTTATATACTATGACTTTTCTTCCTTGGAACCCTAACCATGTACAGTCCAGTTGGTATGTTGTAGCACTAGAGCGGTTTTCCAACAAGAGGTTACTTTCATTCAGCTGCTTTTTTTCTGACTTGGACATGCTTGGAATCATTTCTGTTTTATCCCTGGTAGGAAAGAAGACCAATGTAACTCTAGGCAACTTACTTTGACTTGAACCATGAAGAACAAAAAAGAAGTTGATTGGAAGTTCCCATTGGACCTAGGTTTGTAGATATTGGAAAGATAATTTTGGTTTCTGGTATTTCCTTTATTTTCTGCTATACTTAGCTTAGTAAGGAATGCATTCACATTCTAATCAGTCTTTCTCTGTTTCTCCTCCCTGTTCCTCATTTGTAAACAAACATAGGACTGCAGCCTTTGGTTGCTCTACATCTTGAATAATTAATTTAAAATGAGCTATAAGAGTAAATATAGGTCCTTACTTCTTATTCAGAAACAATGTTTTCAGTCTAAGAAAGTCAGCACAGGTTCGTAGACAGAAAAAATACCTGGACTTCATCATAGTCACCAGAATCCTGGCAACCGGAAACATATAATGACCATGCAGTTCACTGTCTTTTATTGAACGATTTCAATTTTCTTTTTAAAACAAGGCACATAGCTGGCTTTATCCTTTCATTTTTGTTATCTGTAAAGACAGTTCAATCTTAGGAAAGAAGAGGTAAAGATTAAGGTACACATTGAAATTATGACTGAATTATCTGTCAGACTGAGGCAGCACTAACTGAGACAGTAAATAAGAAAATTAGAAGGAAGCATTTAGTTCCTTCCGCTTTCTCTGTTGCCATATCCATCTATGATGGCCCAAGCTCCATGAAGCAGCCGCATTATGGAGTTCCTGCTGGGTAGAGGGCACTGCTTTTCTTCTTTGTTGTAATTTAGAACTTATCTTGATTTTATGCCCTTGTTTTAAAGCCCTTTTTTGATAAAGAAGTTTTTGAAACTGCTTTTTTATACAGTTTTGAAATTCCTAGCATATTTCTTCTCCAGTTATTTTCCCAACTCCTCATCTGAGGGATTTTTTAAAAACTAATATAAGGATGGGAAGAAAATGAATAAATAGCCTGTTAGATCTCTTCTATCTTATTCCTAGGTTTATGCTTTTAAAGTTTGAATCATTAGAAGGGAGATTTTTATAGTTGAGCTTCCTATTATCTACCAAGGCAGTTATTTCTTTCCTAAAGTGAAGATTTGAGGATAAGTAGAGAATGTGGAGAGACAGAGACCATTGAATACCTAGTAAATATAATAACATTGATTTATTGTTTGGGGCTATTGGCAATACTATTAGGTGTACTAAAGAGACAGAGTTTACAAGCCTAAAGATGATTCTTCAAGAAAATTCTTCATCATAATATTCTGGATTGATGTGAAGACTGAAACAAATCCATCAGCTCAGTATGTGGTATGCAAAGGAGGTTCAAGGATGGGTACAAGTTATTATCAATAGTGATACAGTAAGCATCAATCTTGAAATAAAATGGAACTATTGACACACTTCATACTTTAGTAAAAGTATTTCTTGTCTATTATAAGTGCAAGCAATCAGCATATGCTTAGGTCTCCCCCTAAAACTTTTCTTATGGATCGCATTGACTCATTTAATAGGATGGTCATAATCTCATCACAGGAAATTCTGGTATTGCACACCTCTGGATGCCTCTCTGCATCATTTATGGTGAAAAAATATTTAATTTTTGAACAGGCAAGGGTGTACACATGAATTCCTTTTATATTTTCAACACTTTCTTACCCTGCTCTATTCTCCCACTGAGTAAACTCTCATACATTTTTCTAGTGAACAGTGGACAAGGTGAAGACAAAATACTAATCTCTTTGAATCTCAAAATTCAAAAGGAAAAAGCCATGGAAATCAAGAAAAGGAGAAGGAGCTATGTCTCTAGCATGTCACACATACGGATAAATGCTTGCACTAGAAGAATTTAAAGACTGGTAATCAAAAAGCACTATGTCGTAAAAGTAAAATGCCTGTATAATTTTATTATCATAAGAACCTGAGATGATGGATACTGAGTGCAACTCAATTTCTAACTCTCTGGGTTTCTAAATCTGATGAAGTGGCCCAGGAATGGACCTCCTAGAGGTACATCATGATATTTAGGCATGTGCCTTATGCATTGATGACATTACTGAAAATTCAATTGTTTTTCCATTATTTCATCATAATTCATGAAATTGTCTTAGTTATTAAACTTTGTCAATATTTTCTGAAAGTCGTCATCAATTTAAACTACATTTAAATGTGTACTTATGTATGTATCTCAATATATAATTATTTAAATATATAGAAAAAAACATTCCTTAATTCATCTGTCATTTTATTTTTGCTTTTAAAAATAACTTTGCTAAGCATATTTTAAACAAGATGCAATCATAAAATGTGTGGCTCCTTGATCAGCATTTTCTAATATTCTTTCTGTTTTTCTGGAGTCATAATACGGAAGGAGGTTAAGGGACAAACCAGTTGAGCAAATGGGCATGATCCGTTTGCCATGGAGACCCAAGGAACATTACCAGAACATGGAATCTTGGATGATTATACAGTTCCCAAATCCTGTACATTGGACCAACTGGAAAAATACCATTTTTTGATTTTTCATTTACATCTGCCATGAAACCAAACAGGCCTTTGATAGTATAGCTTAAATCTGACATCAGGCCAAGTGAGTGTCTGATACGACAACTGTCCCAAATGTTTTGTTTGCATGGAGAGAAGCACCCAAAAAGACTCAGGCCCTTATCTTTGTGGCCACAGTGAGTCTGTTCAGTGGGCTGTTCTCACTGGGCAGAGTTTATGTGTTTTGTTTCCCCCACTTTCAATAAATATAAATCCTCACTACCTTTCCCATATATCTTGTCTCATACTTTGTTCAGGACACCAAGAACCCAGAAATACTCTCCTTGGGATGCAAAAGCTTTAACAACAGTAACTGATTTTCACCTAGTCAACAAATGCTACTCTTTAGGTGTTTTAGTATTTATTTTCTACTGAGATACACAGTGGAAAAAAAAAAACTGTGTTTGGACTATCTGGAACAGAAATCCGATTTCTGATTTAGTATCTTTGGGGTCATGGGATGGTTTTCTAGCCTTACATGTTATGACTGCTTTATATTTAAATTAAAAGTGCCAACATTCTAGGTTTTTTATTTCCCATGAGATTTGAAAAATTATTAAATGATAAGTTACTAGATGACAAGATCCTAGAACAGTGCTATCATACATTTAAGTCCTCATTGGTTTTAAGCTACCAGTGTGCTAGAAAGTGTATATGCAAGTTCGATGATAATGTTTCATGATTGTCAAAGCAATGGTTATAAAAAACATTTCATTTACTTATACATTTTACGTATTACCTTAAACATTTGGTCTTCTCAGATTTTCAAAAACTGTGTGCATTTTATTCATGTTCTCTGATAGATACTTGCAGTTTTAAATATTTGTGCTTGCTAACATTACATGATTTGGGAGTTTATTTTTGGGAAGTTGCTATAAACTCCTAGCAATCAACTTCAATCAATTACAAATTTTTAAATCAATTACAATTCTATTATTTTCCTTTCTCTTTCATCATCCCTTGTGATGTCCTTTTCTTCTTTTCTAAGAGTCCTCCATCTGGTTTTCTGTCCTCTCTCCTCTAATTCTTTATGTGTAACTTACATGTTTGTAAAGTTTTCAATTTAAGAAAAATAATGTAATATTTTACTTTTTGAGTCTGGCTAATTTCACTTAACATGACGCTCTCTAGTTCCATTCATTTTCCTGCAAATGACAAGATTTCGTTTTTCTTTATGGCTGAGTGATATTCCATTGCTATATGCACCACATTTTATTGATTCGGTCATCTGTGGCCATGCATCAAGCCTGTTTCCATAGGTCAGCTGTTGTAAAGTTCTCTGCTGTAAGTATAGTGTACGTGCATCACCAAGTCTTTAATTCTTTGGGGACTATGCCCCAGAATTATTGGTCATAAATTATTTTTGATGAAAGGAAAAGAAAGCTTTGGTAGATATCTACTGTCTTCAAAATGCGCATGAAACTCAAAGATAACAATTTGAGGTTTTCATGTAACGCAATTACTGAAAGTTAGTTCCTAAGGTTCTATTAATATTTAAATATATGGAGTCTAAAATTGGTCTCTTTTTCATAGCAAATTTCCTGCCTGACTCTCAATAATGTTCCAAACACATTTTGTAGAAATACGAAGTCTATGGGATAAGAAACAAGAGAGCTTTTGAGCAGTCCTAACAGGTCACACAATATACAGAGCAATGCTCGGCCACCACAACCACTCACAATCTCGCTCATAGCTATGAAGCATTGTTTTACCAGAATTTCTAGTATTCTTTTCTAGATTATCAGTAGAACTGAAAAAGAGTAAAACAAGCTTTTTAAACACTACAGTGGCATAAAACTAAATTGAAGTACATGAAATTAAATTAAAATGGAGACTAGTAGTTTCAATGAGAAGAATAAAATACACCGACGTATGGTTAGATATAAGATCAAAGAAAAACTTTCCACAAGGCCAGAACATGAGAACCCCAAGCACAGCACAGTGAAAAGACATTTATAGTAATGATAAACAGCCTTATGCAACCCAGTATGGCCTGGGGTCACTGCTGTATTAGATCCTCAGACAATTTACATTCTGACTGAATTATCAATGGCAGGTTAAGTGGACTTCAATGTGTCCTCTTTATATAGAAAGGAAATATATAATTCATTTTTTAAAAAATATACAAAGGAGGACAACATTTTTATTTTGGGGGAACTTTAAGAATCAAAAACAGAACTTGCTTAGGCAGAACATACACTAAACCGAGTCAGAAACTAATCAGAAAACAAAATATTCAAAATGATTCCTTCACAGAAGTTTTGCAGCTTGTTTCTGAAACAGCTAGCTCTATTTTTTCTCCTTTTCAGGGTTTCACAGAGGTGAAGGGGCTGAAGAGTTGTAAGGAATCCAGTACAACAGTATCTTATTCTCTTTCCTACTTTAAAATTGTGTAAATAAATAAATTCACCTTTGAAAATGCATACATTATAATCTCTATGTTCTACCTTTTACAATATCTGAAAAAAGTTCAAACTATTTTTTTCTTCTCTTTCTCTACCATACTTAAATGTATTTTAACAAGTTTTGAGAATTTTTTGTATGCCTTGTTCACTGTGGAGTATCTCAATTCTTTCAAGGCAAAGCTATGAATCATTCTACAGAAAATACAGCAGCTTAATCCAGAGATCAGGATCATTGATTCTATGTTCTGTGTTATTAAACATGGCTGGACAATAACATATTGAAATCTCAGCTATTATAATTTCTTAAGTGAAAGGAATCTTACAATTATCCTTATCCATTTCAATAACATTACCCTTAAAATTATCAGTTCCTTCCTATGTTTAGACTACAAAATTATCTTTCATAAAATACATGTTAGTAATACTCATTCATGCTTTGCAAGCTACTGTAGTGGGCTGTTTTAAAAAGTGAGTAAAACATAAAGCTAAAAGTTTCTTCTTGCTGACAAATTTATTTACTATATAGTAGAAGGCAGATTACAAAAAAAAAATCACAGTCATGAGATCATCACATACAACTCTCTTCTTTGTAAATTTATTATTTGTAAAACATGCTTAGTATGTGTGAAACAAAAATGGCACATTTTACCGAAAGATATTTATTTGATTTTTACAATAGTGAATAGAGTTGTTTTCTTTTTCCTTTCTTAATATTCTATCTTAAATTGCCTGAAAATACTGCCTGACAAAAGTGGTCTGGCTAATATGGTAATTTAGAAGAGCATGGATATATGCCCTCAGCTAAGAAAGTCACAGGTTCTTAGTTTTTCTGCTACTTGTGCAATAGACAGTTTATAATGGAAATGACAACACATCATTGACTACAGCACTATTTGTGGGCATTGATATAAATATCATTACAGATTAAAGACCTGTGTAAGAATTTAGTCAAGAAGGATTAGCAAATAAACTATTAAATCTGAAGATTAAGTTATAAGAGACTAACAGATTTCCTGCTAATTCTCAGTCTCATTTACTTCGCAGAGTGGCAATGATTATTCTTAGTTTGTAAAGTGCTTCATGTGAGTCCTGCAGCTACAGAGGGCAGCCGAAAGGCATAAAAGAAAAACCTAAGATGGTGAAATAAGGAAATAGGAGGAGATGCTTTGGGCTCAGTGTGTTTCAGTTGAGTCTCTTACCCTTCAAGTATTATACAACATCTAAAGTTTAAGAACCATCAAGCTCTGTCATTATCTAGTTTCCTGGGAAATATATTGTGCACAATTGGGTCTTTTGGACTTCATGGTCTTGGAGGATCTTTTTGCCAATTTCATAGGCTTTGAAGTCTCCTTTAATAATTATGAGAAGCTCAGAGTGACAATTTAAATGGACATTTTGCAGGATTATGTACTTGATATGTAAGAATATGAGTATGTGCTGTCATATGAATCTTTATGTCTTAGTGAGATGGTTAGGTAAAGGATGGCAGACCCTTGTGTCTGCTAGAGTTTGGATTCTAAGTGTCCTACAAAGGTCCACATGGGAGAAGCTTAGTGCTTGGCATGACACTATCAATAGGAGGTGGAACTTTGAAGAAGTGGGATGTAGTGGGAGGCCTCTAAATCATTAAGGGCTCTCCTTGTGGGTGACAGTGGGGCATGGTCTTCCTTCTCAATTTCACCTTCCAGTCATAAGATGAGCGAGTTTGCAGTACTGTATGTTCCCACTCTGATGTCCTAACTCAACACCAGCTCAGAGCAAGTGGACAAACCAGTCATAAAGTAAAATTTCTAAAGTTGTGAGCCAAAATAAAACCTTTACTCCTGGTAAATTGATGATCTCAAGTGTTTTGCTGACTAACACAGTACTCTTTTAACTAGGACAGCAGAGAGTTAACCAGGCCCTTCTACTATGTGACCATAATGCAAGAAAACTTCAAGTATGAGAAAGTGGCCCCTCATCAGGCACTGTCTCCCACTCTTGGACTGGCAATTCCTTGTCAGCAGGAGAAGAAGCAAACTTCTTTTATCTATACACCATCCAGTTTCTACCACATTTGTAGCCACCTGAACTGTGTTTTAGCAAACCAACAAAGTCAGTATATAATTCTGAGTACTGACATATAAGAAAGTGAGTATTTGTGAATATGTCCATGTTTCCTCTGTAGAAATATGTTTCTTATGTCAGTTCAGTTTCTCTATCCATTGATTTTACTTTAATGGAGGTCAATACTCATGCAAGCAATGACTTTTCCATTATATTATTAGAAGACCAAAAATAAACCTCTTTTGTGCACATGTTGATTTTTATGTGCTTTTACTGGATTAGATTGACTTCCATTTATTTTTTACTTTGGTTTCATTTGGTTAATTTCCACGTGTTCCTAAATTATGCTACAATGCAGTCATCTCTGTGAGCAAATCAAGAAACTCTACAGAGAAATAAAATTAATTCTGTTTTATATGTATATATTTCTTCTTTCTGTTGTTCATTTTATCCAGATATTGAAAGTTTGCACAAACCATAATTGTGGATAAGAGTTGAAGATAAAGTTTCCTGTCTTCGAAAAAATAGCACAGGCCATTACAGAGGCAAAAGAAGTGGCATAAAGTATTTTGTAGGACAATTAGAAGCTTCTCTGAGTTGTCCCTTTTCAAAGAGGAAATTGAAAGTAATTCTGAGACCCATGAAAGGTTCTTATACAGCAACACTGTAAAGAGATAGGGATGAGTGGGCAAAATAAAATATAGGCAAGCGGAATAATATTTGCTTTTCTCAAAGAGAGAGGAAAGGTGGTGATAATGTTGAAGTTTTCCACCAAAAATCCGTAGTAGTAACAAAGTGTGGTGATAACGAATCTCATAGGAAAAGTGAATAGTTTGATCTAAAAACAAAACTGTTGATTATGGTTGTAGTAAATAAGTAGTTGAAAAATTAATTAGAGCAAACCAAGTAACAAATCTAAAAAACAAAATTAGTAAATAAAGGAAGTGCTTAACATTAGTCTAGAACTGGTGAGAACAAGAAATCAATGCTAACTTTAGACTGATGACTGGTCGTATTAAGTTTCCATCTTCAAATATTTAATGCCATAAAAATGGATGGGAAAAGAATAATAGGTGCCTATTAAGTTTTTTTTAGGAGAAATTTATGCAGATTCATTGCTTATATATAAAGGCATGAATTACTGCATACAGCTGACATTAAAACAATAGTCTGTGTTAGACAATAAAGATCAAAGATAAACTGCATGGGATTGAGTCCTTCACATACATTTCATCCCAAATCTCATCAAATATGCAGCATGTGTAGAGGCTATAGAAAAATATTCCTTTTCGAAGGGAAACATAGAATGGGATTATGTATAGTGGAATTACTTGTGAAAAAGTGAGAGAGAAAAGTGAATTTGGAGAGTATCTTTTGCTCTCCATATATGAAAAATATGTCTCCCCCGAGTTGAAACTGAAAATCAAGTTGTCTATGAGGTATCAAGTGACCACTAAGAGAATCAGCTAATCTTAGGAATAAATCATTTTTGCTCTACAAGAAAAACAATAAGTTTTGCAAAAGAATCCCAAAATGCATTCTTAAATTGAATGCATCTTTTCATTGTTTATAAAATGTCCAAAACTGGTGGAAATAATATTTAAGATGTCAGTTTTCCTGAATTATTCATAATTTTATTTGAAAATCAATTATATTGATATAAATTTATTATAAATAAGTTATTGAATTAATAGTCATTGTTTTTGTTTGTGTCTTTGTATTAAACATACATTTCTGTATATCGGCATTAAATAAGTAGTATGTTATATCAAATATGAAAATCAGTATTTATAATATATTCTTTAAGGTTTAAAATAAAAACAAAAATGTGTTCTTTGCATATAATAATAAACCTGTATTTAAAATAATATTTAATTAACATGAATTGCTTAAAAACTGTAAAAAAAATCCCGTGATATAATTTCCGTGTTGAGAGAATATGTATTTCCAATGAAGAACTTTTAGCAGGGTAAAAACAAAATGTGATGCTTAAAGTTGCAACCTGTGTTTTCTTCTAGCCTTTTTTGTGTACATCAAGGATTCTTTTTGTGCATACAGTTTGACAGCTTTGGCTCCATGCATATATGCATAAATAAACTGGTAAGAAATTCACCATGGTGCCTTCTGATGGCTACTCTACAGAAACAATATGTATTATGTGAGAAAGTCCAGGGCACTTTTAGTTGAAAAAGTGGTAACTCTAAAATAATGGAGAACTCAGTTCAGATTTACAAATACATAGGAAGTAGACTCTAAAGGTAGTAAAGGAGGTGTCTAATTTTGTATAAAGTGCTGGCAACCCCTGCGTTACCTTGAGAATTCTCCAGTGCCTTGCATTTTCTCCATTGTCATGTGTCTTGATTTGAGCAATCATTGGCAGAAAGCAAATGAATGTTCTATTTTATTTTCCTTCCTCCAAGTCTAAAGTCCATTCTTCAGAACTACCTTAAGGTAAAAGTTCATAGGTTGAATACTGCATAACTAAATTTATTCTCCTTTTAAAACTACCTTAACTGCTTAACATGGCAAGCAGGTCCTTCAGTTGTTGACATTATTTGAAAAGAAAGCTCTCAGAGAAATTGTTATATATCCTATGTCAACTTGGCTAGCGTATAGTTTTCAATTATTGTTCAAATACTAATCTAGGTCTTGCTATGAAGGTATTTCATAGATTTGGTTGACCTGTACAAACAGAACACTTTTATTTCATTAAAGGTGACTACCATCCATGATGTAAGTGGGCCTTACCCAATCAACTAAAGATATTGAGAACAAAAAGTGATATTTCCTAGGAAAAAATAAATTCTGCCTTAGATTAAGGCATCAGTTCCTAGCAGAGTAGCTTGCTTACTGATATTTCTACAAATTTCAAGTTTTTCCACTCTGATAGTCACATGAAACAATTCCTTAAAATACATGTGGACGATAGATAGTTTGACCAATGAACAGATAGAAAAATTAATTTTGTCTCCTTGGAGACCCCTAATTACTGAAACAGAAAGTGACAATAGTAAATACTGAGTGCAAACTCTGCACCCAGGATTTTCACATAGGTAATTTATTGCAGTCTGCTGATAATCCAGTGAGAAATTCTTTCATGATACAGTTAACAAATGTGTACATAACATGAGCTAAAACTAGTCCTGAAAACAAGAAATTAAACAAATAAAAAATTTAATTTAAAGAGTTTATAGATTGTTGGTAAATTTGGAGCTGTAATCAATAGACAGTAATAATAATATAATATAAATATATATGTATTGTGACTACAATAAAAAAGGAACAGTAGCTCCGACAATGTTTTGTGAATTTCAGGGGAGATTTCCCAGACAGGGTGAGACATCATACTCTCATATTAAGTGAGAAAGAAACTTCTGGACTAGAAACTCAAACTGGTGTGGAACATATAGAAAATGAAGAAATGGAAGAATACTGATATGATAGAGTGGGGTGAAGATGAGACTGGAGACCCAAACAGGTCATGAGGTTTCTCATAACTCATGCTGATAATCTTCAATTTTATTATTTTCACTTTTATCTATGAAGAAAGTAAGGTACTAAGAAATTAACTTGTCATTTATTCACAATTTGTAGTAAACCAGATTTCTCATCCAAGATGTAAGACTGAACAACATAAAATGAGAATCAGCATATGAAAAGGGATTAACTGTATCAATAACAATGCTCCTTACAAGAATAGATGAAACCTGTGACTAGAGATATTAATTTCCCCAACGGGAAAGGTATATGGGGTTGTATGGAAGGATAAACAAGAAAAGAGGTTGTTACGAATAGCAGAAACTTGGGGGTAAGTACGACTTTAAAGCTGTCTGTATTTCCTAATTTAACTATTTCATGAGTATGACTTTTTCATGTTTGCTCTTTCTTTTTCATATTTCTGTTTGTCTTCAACTGTTTGCAAATCATTATCTAGCCTCATATGCATTGGTCAGCTTTACAGTTGCTAACGAAAAAATATCTGAAAACTACAGCTCAAAAGAAGAGAGATTTATTTTGACTTAGAGTGCCAGTGGGTTCAGTTCATGGATATCAGGCAGAAACTGCATGATCAAAGAGCACGGTGAAGGAAAAATTCTCACATCATAGTTGCCAGGAGACAGACAAGGAAGGACCCAAGCATACACCCCAGTGATCCATCCTTTATGGCTAGGTCCCATCTCCAAATTTGAGATTTTTGGGGAATACATTTTATTTAAAACATGATACCCTACAATAATATATTTTTATCATAATCAGTGTATATAGCTTGGTTACTCATCTTTTATTTTCTCCTAATAATCTCCTGCTCTTGCATGTTTGATTTAAAATCTTTTAGCCTGTATATGTGTATATGTAAGATAACTAAAAAGAACACTGCTCAATGTATTCGTTATTGAGCGGGAACAATTAATACTCATATGATTGGATCAATCCTGCATGTCAATATCTGTTAATGTAAGAAACCATTTTAAAGATAACGATGCGCAAATTGCAACCATTGTCAAGCTTCTATCTTCCGGCTTTGTAAACCTGCAATGTTGTGTATTTACGCTAGTTGTTTGCTTGTCTCCTTTGCTTGTTGTTTTTACTATATATGTTGTTTTTTTTGTTGTTGTTGTTGTAGTTTTTGTTTGTTTTGTTTTTCTTCGCTCAAATAAAATAAAAAAAATAAATAAATAAAATCTTTTAGCAAACGGAGCATTGTCAATTGGAAGTCTTCACTTTAATGATCACAAATTTTGAAAACCCAGAAAGAATGAATTACTTCAGAAATGCAAATCTTGTGGAAATTGGAACCTTAAGTGTAGAGCCCTTCTGAACATTTTTTTCTCTTAGGATTCTGTTTGTCTGTCTGTTTGTCTTGTCTATTTTTAAG
>RJWM01046682.1:0-12182 GCA_004363535.1 Dasyprocta punctata
ACCTATGGGACATAATAAAAGCAGCAATAAGAGAGAAACTTAGAGGTATGTTTGTCAAAGCCAGAAAGATAGGTTGAATGAGCTCAGATAAATAAATGTGTACATAAATGTCCTAGAATAATAAAACTAATCCAAATTAAAAACTAATATGAGAAAAGAAATTATAATAATCACAGTAGAAATTAATGAAATTGTGACTGAAAAAGTCCTAGAAAGAGGCTGGGAGTTTGGCTCAGCGGCCTAAGTGCCTACTTGACGCAAGGTTGTGAGTTCGATCCCTGATGCCAAAAAAAAAAAAAAAGTCCTAGAAAGAAAAAAATAAATAAAAGATGTTTCTTCAAAAAGAATTTAAAAACCTCTAAGCCATTCTTGCTAAAGAAAACAAAGACAACAATTGGTGCAATTATAAATGAAAAAGGTGAAATCACAGCAGACACACCAAAATTGAGATAAGGAATTTATTCAAAATTCAGTATTCTTACAAACTGGAGAATCTAGAAAAATTGGACAGATTCCTAGATCCATGTGAATTTTGGAAACTGAATAAAAAAGATATAAAAACTCTGAAGAATACATTAACAGCCAACTAAATTGAAGCATTGATTTAAAACTCATTGAAAAATGCCTAGGACCCAATGAATTCACTCTGAATTCTATGAGAACTTCAGAGAAGATCTAGTTTAAAGACTAGTAGTCTTTAAAAACTTTAAAGAAATCAAAAGGATAGATATATTCCTAAAGTCATTCTTGGGAGCTAGCATTTTTCTGATTTGAATACCAGATAAGGATCCAATTTAAAAAGTAAACTACAGGCCAATCTCTTTAATGAACATTGATAGAAAAATCCTCAACATTTACTGGCAAAATAATACAACAAATCATCAAAAAGATCACATATCATGACCAAACTGGTTTCATCCCAGAGATGCATGTATGGTTTAACAAATGTGAGTTAATGAAGGTAACACAGCATATAAACAGAAATAGGACAAAAATTGTATTATCATTCCAGTATGTTGCAGAAAAAGTCCTTGACAAAATTCATTTTGCATAAAAACAATGAAGGAAATAGATATAAAATGACTATCTCAATCTGATAACAAGCCATTTATTATAAGCCTTCTGGTAACAATATGTTAAATGATGAGAGCTGAAAGCTTTCCCTCTCCAATCAGAAACAGAACAGGGATGTCCACATCACAAACTCTTGTTCAACATAGTATTTGAAGCATTAACTGGAGCAATCAGGAAAAAGAAATAAATAAAAGATACATGACTGGAGAGAAAGATGTCAAATTATAATTATTTACATATGACATAATCATTTATTGAAGACCCAAAAATTACACCAGGAGACTCCTAGAATTAATAACTAGATTCAACAAGGTATCTGTATATAAAATCACACTTCATTAATAACTTTCCTGGACACTAACAATAAACTCATTGAAAAAGAAATTAGGAAAAATATATCATTTATAAAAGCATCAAAAAATTAAATACTTAGGAATTAATTTAACCAAAGAAGTGAAAGACTTCTACAAAATAGCAATATATTCAAAATTGAGTATACATTCAAAATACCAACAATGTTCCACAGATAACTACAGAAAACAATTTTAAATTCATATGGAACCAGAAAATACCCATAATGGCAAAATAATCAAGAATAACAAGAGCAAACCAAGAGGCATCACCTTCGTGTCTCTGAGATACATTACAAACGGTGAATTTAAAAAAATACAGTATTGACACAGAAACATTTGTGTGGGTTAATGGAACAGAATAGAGGATGCAGAATCAAGCCTGGAAACGTTTTGAACTTTGGCAAATGGGTCAAACAATAGATTAGGAGAAAGATAACCTCTTTAGCAAATAATGCCAAGAATACTAGCTATTGACATGCCAAATATTGAATCCTTCTTCTCTTTTATTAAACTAAAACTAAAATACACCACATTTTGAAATATTACAAAAAAAAAAAGAAACACTGAATAGAGCGGAAGGTTAAATAGATAAAACACGTGAAGACAGGCATGGGCAGGAACTTTCTGAAAAGCGCTCCAGTTGCACAAGAAATAAAATCAGAAATCAACAAGTGAAATTATATGAAATTAAAACTTTCTCCACAGGAAAGAATTCAAATGGCAGAGTTGTCTGAAGAGAAAAGTCTACAGAATGTGAAAAAACAAAATTTGGCAGTTGCACTTTGGATATAAAACTAAAATGTACAGTATATAAACAACTAAAAATACTTAGACCCCTGTATCAAAGATCCAATCATAAAATGGGATACTGAAATGAACAGACACTTCTCAGAAGTACAAATGCTCACTAAATACCTGAAAAAAATTAACCCCTCTGACCATTAGAGAAATGCAATTTAAAATAGTATAGATATACGATACTGTGTTGCCCCAGAAAGAATGGCTATCATCAAGAAATCATATAATAACAAATTCTGTGGGGGAAAGGAACCCTTCTACATTGTTGAGAATATAAACTATTAATACTGTAATGGAACTCATTATTGAGATCCCTCAAAAAACTAAAAAGTAATTCCATATGACCCAGTTATTCCCCTTTTATGTGCCTTTCTTAAAGAACCAAAGATACCATATTATAATGATATACATCTACCATGTTTATGGTAGCACAACTCATAATATATGTCTTCAAAGCAGCCTACACTTAGATCAGATGGATATATAAATAAAATATGGTATTTATACCAAGTAGAGTACTACTCTACCATAAAAAGTATAAATTTGAGTTAATTTGTGAAGATACCATAATGGTAAGTGAAATAAATCAGATACACAAGTTTAAATATCACATGGCTTTCATTTGAGAAACACAAAGTATAAATAAATTAAAGAGCAAAATAAAAGATAACTATCAGAATACAGTGGGATAGATGTTTGCAAATGTTTAGATGACCAAAACATGAAAGAGGAGGGATGAGGAAAAAGGACAAAAAATGATTAAAATATGCCATGTACAATGTACTAACTACCTACAAAGAATATATTCCTTACATACTGGAAATACATACTAATAACAAGACATCTGAGAAAGATGGAGATGATAGAGATAGAGAGAGAGAGAGAGAGAGAGAGAGAGAAATAGAGATGGAAACAGAGACAGAGAGAAACAGAGGCAAAGACAGAGACAGAGACAGAGATATAGAGAGTACTTTCTATATGTAGTGTGCTTTGCTAATATAGCAAGTGGATTAACACAAAAAGTTGCAGTCATTCCTATTAGTCCAGAATGAAGTGAGTTGGTGACTTACACATATAACCTAAGTATCAAACACTTGTTTAGGCTTTAGTATATGCTAGGAACTATTGGGTGACAGACAATAGTTTTCTGTGCATATGACAACCCACCCTATTTACAGGAGTTTTAGCTGAGCACAAGAACAAATTAGCAACCGTCTACTATGTTGTACAGTTTTCTTGCAGAAAAATGTACCATGTGATTTAATTTGTGTTTATATATTTATGGTGGAGCATCTATGTGTCCTGGGACCTTCCTTCAAAGGAACCTTTTTAGGGACCTTCTACAGAAGACAACAGTTCTGTATATTCTGCTCCTTTTCTTTGTCCCTTACTTCTTCATGCTATCTGATATGTGAATGTAATGGCAGAAGAAAGAATTGATATGTGATATGGATCATGTTTTGCTCTTAAGGAAAAATCCCAAATATACTAGCTTACTAAGGAAAACACTGCCATATCAGCACTAGACTGTTTAATTTCATGGGTTAACAAACTTGTACAAGAAAGATAAATGAAGCTCTTTTTTTTTTCCTTTTCAGTCACTGGTATTCTGTATCTGTATCGTGCACTGTCAACCAGAGTAATAAGTTATATTAAGCAAGTGTATCTCAATTAGTACTCAAATAGACATGTGAAGGATAAGACCAATACATTTCCTATTCTTGACTGGGGAGATAATAGTTCAGCAAGGGAAGAAAAGAACAACAACAAAAAGAATTAAGATACGTTATTTGTGATATGAACTTCCCATGACAATTTGAACCATTATAAGATGCAAACATATACTAATATTTTTTAATTTAAAAAAGTAATTTTATAATAGATATTTCAATGTTGAGTAATACCTTAAATTACTGACTATATACTTTTTTGTTATAAAAGATTTTTACTCTATATATGTTTTGCTGTTATAGTTATGGGACAAAATAATCTTTCCACAGGAAAAAATTGTTATCGCTGTCCAATAAAACATATTATTATTTTCTAAGTTTAAATAGTGCATCATGTTATGCATACCAGATACTGACATTTTATTCTTCTTTCCCTTCCTAATCTATGTATCATCCACTTAAACATTTTATCACATAATTTTTACAAAGAATTCGTTAGTGGTGTCCGTATTCCTCTTTTGAAGTTACCTGAAATGTTTCAAAATAGTGTAAGGAGATGAGTGTTATGACTGTGTCTAGACGACCCCCCAAAGGCTCATGGGGCTTTTTCAGAAGTGCTGGGTCTAGAATGCATGACTGCTTCATGTTGCAATGCTAGGATCAACAGTGCTAGAATTAAGGCTGTGAGTACTATCCACCACAAGTAACTTGGATAAGGTACAAGGGATAGAAAAAGCTGAGATTGCCCCTTGTTGCTTTGCTACCTTCTGTCCAATAGGAACTGTTTCTCCTCTGTGATACCTGTCTGCCATACCACTCTGCCTTCAACCCAGTCAGTTGTGGGCTAAAACCTCTGCAAACTGTGAACTAAATAAATATTTCCTCTTTTAGCTTCAGGTGTTGGGAATTTTGTTTCATCAATGAGAAAAGTAACTAAGACAAGAGAGCAGATAAAAACATGCATTTATGCCTGGTTCCCTCATTTTCTTGTGTATAACAATCAAAGCAAATATTTGAGCTTCATCCTGGGCCAGATGAGAGGCTGCGTGTCAAGTTGAGAATCACACAGACAGTGCTGAGAAGAGGTGAACACTTTGATATGTTTGAAGCTTTACTGCTCATTACTCCACAAGAACAAAGCAGACTGAATTGAGGATGTAGTATTTGCTGGTATTCATGTATTTAAGCAATAAGCAATGAGTAAAAACTGGACATCAAAGTCTAGGTGCTGGGAATCTATTAAAGGAAAGAAAGAACAATAATTCTGATTCATGAAGATTATATTTCCCTGTCTAGAAAAAACAGTGCAACTGAGGTTCTAGTGAGCGACTGTTTACGACTCAATTCCAACACGACTTCTTCTGAAGAGATACAATGATTATGTAGCTTCACAACATGTGCTGTATAATTTTCTTTACAGGTATACGACACAATGCATAGTTCACTTATGGGCTATTAGCAATATTATATATCTGTAGCATATTATGAGGATTTAAGTTACACAGTCTCTCCTTTTAATTTCATACTGTAATCATCATAAGGTGACCTGATTTCTAGTTACATCTTGCAGTTACCTGTAAGGCACTTTACTTAACACATCCTTAGTTCCTGAATTTTAATAATGTCAATGGTAACCTACTAAAATTCATTTTTTTTAGTTAGTGGGTAGGGATGAAGATCATTTCATAAACAAATCACTCAATTTAACAATTATAAAGATGGAGGAGGTCTGATCCTTTTTTTCTACTTTGTTAATGATAATATGCCTTTTGAAAAATGTTTTTTTATCTTGTCATGATTCATGGTAGAGAACAAAATATGAAAAATGATAATATATGCCTTTTGAAAAATGTTTTTTTATCTTGTCATGATTCATGGTAGAGAACAAAAAAATAACATAACTAAAAGTCCAGAGCACCCTCAAATTTTGACATACAGCCACATACATTATCAAACTTTTCTTTCCTCGCTATGAATGTCAGCAGCCCAGGGGAGAACAGCACTGCTCCCAGGTTTCAGTTCCCTCCCTCTTTCCTCCATCACTATCCCACTTGCTGTTAACACTGTGAGGTCTTGAGAAGCCTCAAGTTCACTCAACCAAATTTCATGAGACACCTGTGAAAGCTTTCTCCCTCACAACTCTTGGAAAACAAAACAAGAAAAATGTCATATTTTTCTGTAACTCAACTGCATCTAATATAGAAAGATTGTAAAATTTAATATTAAAGTAGACCATAAAAGTAAATTAAGAAACTTGTAGAAAGACTTTTCTGAAAAGCATTTCTCAGTAGAAATTAAGATTAAATCATCTTCGGTGCCAGTGGCCTCTATAAACGGCACTATGTTTTAGTGAGGGGTCACATCAAAGAACTGACTTCCTAAATTTGTTAAAGATTAAAGATTCAGTCTTTTTTGAATTACCCCTGCTATTTTTTTTTTTTTGGCTGTAGGATCTAGTAAATTAATACAAAATTTAAAAATTGAGGAATGTGAAAATAAGTTACCCTTAATCTCTCCTTCACCACCACCCACAAAGCATGCAGAAAATCAGAAGAAATTAAGTGGATAAATATTAAACATAATGAAGATAAGAGACATTTTAAACGTGCTGGTGAGCCATATTGGTGTATATCCAGAGTAAAGAAATGTAATCTTATGAAGAACTGACAAATCAAATATAAACAAGGCTATACATGTGACAAAAAATAAAAATACAAAATTGGGTAGGTAAATAAAATATTTATATTAGCTCTAAGGGAAGAAAGAGAGCTCGTACCTTATCACAGTTTAGAAATCCAGTGATTTCATTTTTCTCTTGTGATAATAAAGTGGCCTTCATAAATATTTGGGGCAGCAAAGTGACTGGAATCCAGATACATTCATTTATTTTAGTTCCTGTCTTAGAGCCACTGTCTACTTAGAGCATGTAGACATGATAAAATTTAATGTGAAGACTATGTTAACATATTTTTTTCTGAAAAGTAAAACCTTATACAGCTTGCAACATCATAATTAATTCAGTTTCAAATTATCACAATGAATGAAAGGGAATAAAACTATTGTTAAATAAAGACTTCTGTTTACTACTGTTTGATGGCATTCTAGATTCCATTCCCAAAGCTATTTTGGCAACCTGTTATAAAGTATAAACTCTGCGTTAACAGAAATTTTAATGAACTTCTATCGTGTATAATGTAGAAAATGCCAATTTAAAGTAGTACATACTTCTGTTGAGTGTTTTAAAGTGAACTATTAATTATGATTACTAGTGTGCTTTAATATATCATTAAAAACTACTCTGATGTTTCAAAAGTTATGTTATAGGGACAAAATCAATCTCTTACAAAATCAAATTTGTTTAGTATTTTTCCCTCTTGACTAATTAGCGCATGCACGTTTTGATATCTTTCTATAGTAAGTTCTATTCAAGTACGACATGTGTTTCGATTTCCTCATGGATTTAGTGAAGAAACTAGGACTGACGTGGTTCAATAACAAGGAGTTAATCAACGTAGGTTTTCTCAAGATATTTGAGGTTTTCTCTCAAAATAGAGGATTTTGTAAGTAATTAGAGTACTGTTGAAAATTAATTTGCATTAAAGCAAGTCACAAAGCTCTTAAATTTAAACTTTTTAAAGAGGATAAAGTGTGTTTTCACTAAACCAGATACTGGAAAACTGATGTTAAAAAAATCAATGTTACTCATAAACTTATGCTAACTATATTAGATAGTGAATTTACGGTCTTAAGAAATTTACCACATATAATGGTAATGAGTCAACTCAGTTTATTTTAAAAGAATCTATTTATGTGGATAGAGAAAATACTGAGGGTTTTTTCCTAAATTTTTCATGTGTCCTAATTTCTGAATAGCATTTTTAAACAATAAAACTGTCTTATTTCTTCCATTGTATGAATAAATTGCAATGTAGCATGTATTTTTCTATATATATATGCATTTATGAAGGGATGATTCGAAATACAAATTCATAATACATATTATTACAGTACTCTTTAACTTTCCTTTAGTCTTTCCCTTTAATGAAGTAATCATAGTAAGCAGTCCAAATACTCATTTTTAAAACTTCATTGAAATTCTACTGTTTCTTATTGCTCTCATTTCTCTATGCCAAAGAACATTTTTAATTAAGGTTATAGGCATCCAGGGTCATTAATAATCTGCAGATTAATTGCTACCACATGATTGTTAGATGGCTACTTTGGAAAGGTTATAAATTATGTTTAAGCTCTAAATGCTAGGCCATTCAAACTGAATAAAAAAATAGTAGGAGCTGATTAACTGAGAAAATGGAAGGAAATTGAAGGCAAGAAAATAAGTCATTAAACATGGAGGGTAACGGAAAGAATACTAGGTTAACTATTTTATTTCACCTGTTGTAGCGAACTTGGGGTCTTGAGAATATTATCCAATATTAAATTAATGTATCAAATTAGTGAACTTTGAAAATATCTTTATATGCAGATACTGGTAGCATTGTAGTGTTTTTGTTTGTTTGTTTGTTTGTTTGTACCAGGGACTGAACTCACGACTTCTTTCATGCCAGCCAGGTGCTTACGAAGCTGAGCTAAATCCCTAATCCCATGTTTTAGTTATTTTTGATAGTCTTACAGTTTAAATACTGAACACTTTCAAATTAAGAATGTCTTCGTAAGTTGTAACTTGTTAAATAGAAATTCTGTAAATTTTCCCTTCTATTTCTGTCAATTAAACAATGTTAACTGAGAAGGTTTATTATAAACAGTATTTTTATATTTCCAGGACAAGTGTCCAGCAGTTATACCACATTCCAAGACAAATTTTGGAGAATTGTTACTCTATACACCTGAAACCTGCTCCTGACAATTTTAATCAGAGAAATACTTCTTTAAAACGTCAAGGACAAATAGTCCTAGCAGCTATACATAGAACTATTGCGCAGGTTGTAGTAACGCAAAGAGATTTTTTTGTTTGTTTCTAGCCTTTTAATTACATATGACTTGCAGTTGAATAAGAATGTGGTAACACAAAGAATAAAGTAAAATAAAAAATTGAGTAAAATATTTGATTTAAAAGGACTAAAGGCTCGTCTCACCAACATTTATACACAAGGGTGGCAGAAACAAGAACTAATGTCAGTTAAATACAAAATTCTGTTCATGCATGAATGCATACATATTTGTGGAGTGGAAAAGTGGATAAATAAAAACAATAAAATAGACCATTAATTATTTTTCAAAAGCAAATGGTATTTTTATTTTTAAATGAAATACTTTTGCAATCCATAATACCCATTTAAATTGCACAAACATGCCAGTGATTTTTTAATATATTCAGTGTTGTCCAGTCATTCCCACAATCTAATTTTAGAGAATTTAAACTCTCCAAAAAGTTCTATATAAATTACCAGTCATTCTTCTTTCTCACTCCCTTCTACTTACCACTAGCTCTAGACAAAAGTAATCTTTTGTGATTGGCTTTTTTCAAATAGCATAAGATTTTCAATGTTGCTTCAAATGATAACAACTGATGATTTTTCCAAATGCTTTTGTCTGTGACAACTTTATTGTTGCATATTCTTTGAATTATTATGAATAATGTCCTAATTAGCATTCACATAGAATTTTTTGTATAGATCTATGTTTTATTACTTTTAGGAGCATAGCTAGGATTTGAATTGTACAGTATCGAGGTGAGGTTTTTGGAAGACAATCAAACCAGAGAGAAGTTAAACTCACCCGTGGATCAATCCATTGATCAGTTCATAGCTGACTGTGCTTTCCTGAGATGGGGCCTGCTTGGAATGATTTGTTTATTTTTCTCTGATTTGGTGATAAACAGCAGTAGAACTTCAGTGACATTGCAACAAAGTTTATCTCTTCCTCCTGCTATGCCTCATAAAGTTTGAGTGACACCCAAGGACAGTTGGTATCCAATTCATGTTGCAGCATTCTGGACTGCTCTAATCCATGGCTACCGTCCATCAAGATGTGTAGCCACTTCCAATACAAAACAGAGCAGGATAGATGGAAACTTGTGCACAAATTTTATTGTTGAAAGAGAAATGAGGCCATATTTACTTCAAGGGTGTGGAGAAGTATACTAACCCTTGTACCTAGCAGAGAGTGTTAATTACTGGTGAGTAGACTTCAATACTATAAGCATAATATAAGTATGCTGCAAAAATGTACTTCCATTATTTATATCTTACAAGTGGGACAAAAAGAAAGTCCATTAGGATTGTGACATTCTCATATACAAATATTACTTCCAAAGACAAAAAATGAGACCATGTAGACTTCTGTGAAATTATTTTCTTTATTAGCACGGAAATTTTAAAATGTTAAGCTGTATTTATTCCCCCTTAAAAAAGACAATGCATTTTTCTCAAGTGAAAACAGAAGGTCAATAATGCCAAAAAGAGATTTGTTTCAGTTTAGAAAGCTACTCTTCTATTAGTTAATCAGAAAGAAAATTAAAACCTGACTCAATGTATTTAAATTATAAGTAAATTGAAACAAAAAATGACTATTAACTTCTCTAGGAAAAACATTTATATTTAAAAAATTGTAAGCATACTTACTTGTGTGTTCTTGGTGTTTCATGACATGCAATTCAAAGACAAACTGCTGATTTACACACCAAGCTAAAACAGAAGAAAAAATATTAAAAATAAAAAGATAAGAAGAAGAGGAAGCAGGAGAAGGGCAGCAGATAATCTCTGGGGTTGTAGAGTATGCCAGATGTCATTTTCAATGTTGTCTTTGAATACGCTATCTTTTATTGGTTTTCTTTGTTTTAGGAAATGTCATGTACCATGAGCTATAGCTTTGCTCTAGTTTTACTGCCTGTCATAGTAACAGTGCAGAAAGCCAGTTTTTGCCATCAGTCTGAGTCCAACTGTACAGCTGACTTCCTCACAGGGTATAGAAAATTTATTGCAAAGCAAGGTGCACTTTATGCTTACAGCTATTGTGGCAATGCTGGTAATAATATACTGACATAACCCCAAGAAACTGTTGTATGTGACAGAAGAGAGTAAATTCTTAAAGCACAAAATATCCCATAATACACATAAGAGTGTGCTCTAGTAAACCCCCTTCTGGTTCTAAAGTCCTCCATTAGTAGCCATAATTTCTAATGCATATATTACTGTAAAGAAAGATTTTGTGCTTGTATGCTTTGGAATATATAGCTAGGTATTTAAAACATAATTATAGTAAAGGATTTTTGCAAAGTATAGGGCTCATGCAGTGAAATGAAATGTATATTTTAGATTCTAATTTTAGGAAGAAAAAATGTAATCAAGAAGAGTTTTTATTAGCAAGGAAAAAGTAATTTTAAGTTTATTCCACATGAAGCAAGGAGCAGTATTATATATATATATATATATATATATATATATATATATATATGTATACATATGTAATTATATGTATGTATAATGCATGTCATGTAGTAAATAAAAATTTATTTAACTGCTGCTATTATAAGTGTTTGCCTAATCTCTTCTTTAAAGCAATCTGAAATCTAAATCCGTATTTCATATTCAAAGTCTTCTGAGTCAAAGTCCTTTTATCTGCCACTGGACATCTCCCCTCCCATATCAGTTCTTGATCATTAAGTAATTTAACCACTTAGATAACTGAGGTTGAGTCCCAAGCTTACCTGTTGTCTTGTCCCCCTTACTCGTAGGGACAGGAAAGCCTTGTGCTCCCATTCCACCGCCTAATAATCTTCAGTGTCTCATGATGTCCACTGCACTATCCTGATTTACTCAGTTCTCCATTATTCACAGTTTCTTCTCATCCTACCTTTTTCCTTTATTTTGCATAGAAAATTCATAATGTTGTTAATGAAAGAATCTTCAAAATTATTCATGGTGTTAAAGCTTTTCCTTACTTTGCAAATGTAACTTAAAATTAACCACCCGAGATCAGACTACATAACTTTGGTTCCTCCTTTTCCAGGTGATCCTATTTTAAAAATCCCTCCTTAATTTGAGGTATGAAAACATCAAGACAAGTTTCTGATTTTTTTCTCCGGGTTCATCTGTTCTAAAAACTACATCGTTAATTATATGCCCTTTCAGTGTATTGTGAATGCCATCCCTTGATTCTTTTATTACTACATCCATACAGGCCTTCATCTGTCACCTGCAGAGTACACCATAGAAGACACAGATACGCAAACAAGAACAAAGGGAGATTCTTATCCTGTCTTCAAGTTGCTCCAAAATTTTGCTACTTCAAATTTTAATTTATGGTTACATTTATCACCTGGAAAAAA
>RJWM01046683.1:0-12231 GCA_004363535.1 Dasyprocta punctata
GCTCTCCGGACTCCGATACAAGCAGAACCGATCCTGGGGACGCTAATGCTGACATGGTCGGGAGTCCAAAAGTTAAACTCTCAGAGGGGTTGACAACAGAAGTGGGGAGACAACTCCACGAAGCTATGAAAGAAATTAAAGCAGCACTGTTAACCCAACTGAGAATTGAAATGAAACTCATAATCGGGGAATCGCTAAACACCTCTAAAGGAAACGTAGCAGGAAAGGTGGAGGATGAAAAATCAAAGGAAAGTGAGAATGAAACTAACAAAAAATTAGAATGCATTAATCAGATTCATAGACATTACCAGGACATCAAAGAATCCAATAAAAGTTGGCAGAACCACTTGAAGGAAACTAAGGATAGACTTTCGTATCTGGAAGAAAGAATGAAAACTTGGGAAAAATGAAAGTTTGAGGGCCAATCCTGGCCAGCAAACGTTGGGTATCAGCACCTATCTTGAGAAAAGCCCACCTTCTAGTAGCATATCATTTTTCTCTTCTCCATTTAAGCAATATACTAACAACTAAAATATGCCTGTTTGTAGCTACCCCTCTCCTGCCCCATGTACTCTCCAATTTCTGTCCAACTACCTTAGAATTACTCTTCGTTACTAGTCCCCACTGCTTAGACTTGGTGAGCCATGTATCACGCAGGTACCAGAGAACAGCTGCAATTTCTACCTGCCTCTTGTCTTTTAAAACACCTAAGCTGGGCGTGGTGGTGCATGCCTTTAAGGAGGAGTGTTGTGAGTTCAAGGCCAGCTTGGGCTACAATGCAAGTGCAAGACGGGCCTGAGCTACATAGTGCGATCCTGCCTCAAAAAACTAGGGCCGGGAGTTTGGCTCAGTGGTTTAAGTGCCTGTCTGGCAGGCCCATTGCTACTCTATTGATAGTAATATTTTTTTTCTTTTTTTAGTGTGGCTATAATTTATTTTTGCATCTTAGTCACTTAATAAAGCTTTAGAAGGTATGGGGGAAAGTGTCAGTTTTACTGTTTTCAATTTTTTCTTTTTATTTTTTGGTCACTTGACTTTTAAAGAGAGTTAGGACTAGTTCTAGTGTTCATGTGCATTTTATTGTACTATTTCTTTTTACCCCCCCAGCAACAAATATCAGTTGCAAATCAATAGTTACTTTCCATTTTCCCATACAAAGGAATACAGTGGTACCTCAGTTCATGAACTTAATTTATTCTACCATTTTGGAAAAGACCACATTTGTGTTTATGTGGGAAAGATGGCTGTGGTCCTGTTTGTCGTCTAGTGCCATGCCTAGGAACAAAAACAAAAATTTGCCAAACACTTCTGTTTGTGAACCAAATTGTTTGTAAACAAAAGCATTTATGAACCTAGGTACCTCTGTAGCTTTGTTCTGAAACCAATATAAGACTGTAAGTAGTAATATAGTTAAAGACTGTGAAATATCTTGCCATCTCATTACAAATAGTAACAGCTCTACAAAATCAAAACCAAATGTGAGCAAATAGCTTTGGGAAAATATCCTGAATTATTTAGTCCAATTAATACTTGATATTGTTAATGTCAAAATTAAGACAAAATTTCTATACTTTGAGTTCTTCATTACTCCTGTCTAAATATTACCTGACAATCAGGGTATGAATTCCAGTTTGTAAAAACTAATATCCATAGTTATCTATCACAGCTAAAATTCCTGTTCATTTTATTTACTTAACTATTGATGACTGGTAATGGGGGTGCAGTGTGTGTTTGTGTGTGTGTGTGTGTGTGTGTGCAGAAATGAGTAATGGAACATTTGTAATACTTTCAAATAGTTTTTTAATGATTCATAAATTTAATTTAGACCTCTCTTATTTTTTAATTTCTTAAATTTTATTTTAAATTCAACAAAACAGAACAAAACCAATCAAAACAATGCAGCACAATTGGCACAGAACTTCAAAGCAGGATACTAGGAAAACAATAGCTACCATAGTATATCTTGTTATCTTCACAATAGTTGTCTATTCCATCAGGTACAGCAAAATCAAACCAAAAACAAAAGAGAATAAAACCAATCAAAACAGAATATTGAATGAAGCAAAACAATCAGAACAAAGCAAAGCAGTAAGAACAATATTGGACTTCAAAGACAAGATAGAAGGAAATCCCCCATGTTTGCTATATTGCATACTGTCATCCTCCCAAGAGATGCTCAGACTGCCAGCCCCAGGCCTGCAAAATCAACCAAACAATACAAGCATTTAGTTGCTTTATGTACCTTAGTTGCTATCAACTGAACCTGTCCTCTGAGCCAACCAGTTGCTTATGGGGGGTGGGGAAAAACACACAGTATTTGATTCTCAGCCTGTGTGCCAGTGGGCTCACAGGAGGCACTATCTGACTTCTCTCCCTGGAACCTGCACAGCTTGCGCAGCTTACTGGAAAGGCTGGCTAGTTGATTTCTTGGTAGCTTCTCCCAGGCCCAGAATGACTGATTCTCGGGAGGTGCTGGCTTTTCCCTCCCTGGAACTCATGCAGCTTTCCATGGCTTACCAGAAAAGCGACCCCTCCTCTTGTTACTTAATCCTGTGCAACATTCAACACAAAATTTCCAGTAAGAAATGTCCACTATTCACCACTCTTTTTTAATATAGCAACTGAAAAATTGACCAAGGCAGTCAGACAAGTGAAAGAAATAAAAGGGATACATATAGGGAAGGAAAAAGTCAAATTGTAATGTGAACATGATATGATCCTCTATCTACAAGATCCCAAAAATTTCATCAAAATATTCCTAGAATTAATAACCAAGTTCAGAAATGTAGCCAGACAAAATACAAACACACAAAAATCAATAACATTTGTATATACTGATAATGAACACACTGAGAAGGAATTTTGGGAAAAAAATTACCATTTATGATAGCACCAAGAAAAATACCTAGTAATTAACCTGATCAAGGAAGTGATTAATTTCTTTTATAATGAAAAGTACAGTACTCTGAAAAAAGAGATCAAAGAAGGTATCAGAATATGGAAATGTACCCCCTGTTCCTGGTTAGGCAGAACCAATGTAGTCAAAATGGCTATACTTCCAAAACTGATACACAGATTTAATGCAATTCCAATAAAAAATTCAAATAACATTCCTTAGAGAAGTAGAGAAAACAGTGCTTAAGTTCATATGGATTAAGAAGAGGTCCACAATAGCAAATGCAATCCTGGGTAATGAGCAAAGCAGGCGGCATTGCAATCCCAGACTTCAAATTATACTAAAAAAGAATTAATTTAAGTGTAATCTCAAAGATGGGTATAACCGAATTGCTGTTTTTAAAGATGTGAAGGCTAATAATTGGTTTATAATAAAACCATGTGCTCTTCACTCTTTCCCCATCTTATACATGATTTGTGGAAGAGGGGAAATGAAATGAGATTTAGAACACAGGCAGGCATGTACACAAAAACATGTTGAAGAGAAAATTGATAAGAACACATTAGCCAGGCATGTTGATGCATGCCTGTTATCTCAGTGCTTGGGAAGCTGAGGCAGAAGGAGTCTCATGAGTTCAGAGTCAACCTGGGGTATGATAGTAAGTTCAAGGTCCACTGAATTACAGATCAAGGACGTGCCAAAGAGTAAATATATTAGAGACAATGGTTCATTTACAGAGACAACAAAATTCTGAATGTACATAAGAAGAAGTCAGGGTACCTCCTGGATATTAGTAGTACTGGGGACAGTAGATACATAAGCCAGGTGTGGTGACACACTTGCAATCTCAGCTTTGAGGCTGCAGCAGGAGAATCACAAGTTTGAGCCCAGTCTGGACTACACAGCAAGACTATGTCTCAAAATAAAAAAAGTGATACATTAATACTGTACTTGAAGATAATAGGACCTGAGATATCAAAAGAGGCAGTGCTTAAGCTGGAATATTCAAAATCAGCTTTGACAGCAACTGTGAAGTTTATTGGAGCAATTGGGTTCAAATTCTGAATCAGGAGAGTAGAATAAAGAACCTTATTACCTGGAGTCTGAAGATCATCAAAACTATCCTTTATTATGAAGTTAAAATAATAATGTGGGGTAGGGATATAGCTCAGTGGTAGTGTAGCAGAAAATGCATGCACACACACACACACCACTGCCAGTGTGCCAGTGTACTTCACTTTGTTAGTTGCCCAGGTAATAATTTCTGTTTCAGTTTCGGTTGCTTCTGTCTCTTAGAAACGGCTGATCACTGTGATGCATAGGTGGTCACTATGATGCACATTGTATAAACCAATCCTCAATTGACATGCTATTCTGCCTCTGTACTTCCTGCTTGCATATCTCATATAAGCCATAGAACATCAGAGATCAGGGGCCTGATATTCTGGGAAAGATCTTGATCAGTGCCTGTCAATGTAAAATAAATCTGCCTCCAAATCCTGGGTATCATTTTTGTGTGTCTGCTTGCCCTTGCAATAGTATACTTGCATGATGTTCTAGGTTCAGTCCCCTGAGCCACAGGAAGTGAGACTCATCTGCAAACATTTAAAATGGAAATTCCTGGGCCTTACTCTCAGTAGGTTAACAAGGAAACCCAAGTGGTTCTGCCACGAGTGGAATGTTGATCATACTTTGAGAAACATTAATGAAACTATCAAAGAGATGAATTGAGTGATGAATCAGTAGGCTATTAAGAGGTATATCTTGTTTGTGGCTAGGACAAAATATTTTTGGTAGTGCTGGTAAACAAATGAAAGACCTCATGCCTACTAGACAAGTGCTCTACCAGCGACCTATAATCTACAGCCTAGCACAGATCTTGATGTGTGAATAGTGACTGAGATAATTACCACAAGGAAGGCCATATCAGAAGAATATTTGACCCTTCATGTCCAATCATCCTCCAGGTCAGTTGTTCTTGATGTACCAATGTTGGTGGAGAAGGCAAGTAATTTTGTACCTCAAAATATTTGGTAGTATTCTGAGAAATTTATTATTGTCCTAACTAGAGAGGAAATTATTGTGTAGAGGTCAAGGATGCAGCTAAACATACAATGTGCAGAATAGTTCCCACAACTAATAATTACCCCATCTCAAAAATCAGTCTTGCTGCTATTGAGTAAACTCACTCTTAAGTCCTGGACTAACGAGGAAAGAGGATAATTGCTAGCCAAGAAGACTTGGCTAAGGTAGTTCTAACTCATTTCCATTGGGGTTGCTACCATTAATTCTGGCCCCAAACTGATATTCTGTCTCTCAGAATCATGGAGCCAATAACAAAACAGCCAATTAAACAAGAGGGGAAGGTTTATTCTTTTTTCTTTTTAAATCCATTTTATTCTAAGGAGAAGGAAAAAAACTAAAACAAAATTTCAAAACACGTCAGTTGGGGCAGCAATTGTACATACATTGCACATTGCCATCCCCAAATCATTCACCCACAGCCCAAGACATCTGTATTCAATTGTCCTAACAATACCACCACAAATACTTCTCTTCAATGAACTCAGAGAAATCAGTAGTATAACTATTTTATATACATGTATATACATACATATGTTGTTTCTTTCAGCTTCTCACACTAGTGAAAGAATACGATGTTTACACATGTGTCTGATTTATTTCACTCATAAGTATGGTCTCAAGTTGCATCCATTTACCTGTTAAAGTCTCCAGCTTGCTACTGGGTTCCATGACTCAGTGCGACCCAAGACTCAACAAACCCTCAGGGGAACTCCTGGCCAGCCTCGCAGGACACAGAGGTATGCAGCCTAGCCCAGCTCAGCCCAGGACCCCAGAGTTGCTCATCAGGGACTGACCAACAGAGCTGCAGGGCCTTGGAGAGCTTGGGCTCCCCACACCAGAGTGCAGAGCGCGCGAGAGCTCCATACTTCAGTGGAGTGGCCTGTGCACGCCACATCTCAGACCTCACAGGCCCCCACCCAGCCAGGAGCAAGGCCTGGGTGAGTCCCTGGCACTGTAGGCCTGGGACTCACCCAGGCCTGACGTGGCACAGCTGTTGCACTGAACTCCTTGCAGCCAGGCTCAGGGTCTGGGTGGCATCACACTCCAGGGTACACTCTGCCTAGCTCCCTGGGACTGGGAGGCCTTGACCCATACCCAGTTAAGGTGGAGGCTCCGCCCACATGCCCCAGGAGGCCGCCCTCACTTGCTGAGCACAGGATCCAGCTCTACCGGGTCCCATGACTCAGCGTGACCTACGACTCAGTGCGACCCACAGGGGAACACCCACTCAACCTCGCAGGACACAGAGCCACATAGGTTCTAGAAGAAAATGATGAAACGAAAGACCAAGAGGCAGTCTCAGTCCCCCAGCCCACAAAAAACAAACCCAGGAGACACTGAAATGGAAGATGGTGGGAGTCACACAAATGGACTTTCTGAAATGATAGAAAATGCAATAAAGAAACAGCTATAGAGAAATTCAAATCAGAAATATTCTCTCAGCTAAAAAATGAAATGAGAATCGTTATTAAAGAAATGTGTGTATCTAAAGAAGAGCAAGATAAAAAAATAGAAGAACTTAAGAAAATGATCGAAACCCTGAATGAACAATATAAGACAAACAGAATGTATGAAACAGATGCAAAGGGAAATGCAGGAAATGAAAAACTCCATGGAAAGTTTGAAAAATCGCCTGAATGAAGCTGAAGATAGAATCTCAGATCTTGAAGATAGCATGGGAGATCATGGCCATGAAAGAAAAGATCTCCTAAAAATAGTTAGGAACCAAGAAACGACAACTCAACAGCTGCAAGACGATGCCAAGAGAAATAACATAAGATTAATAGGCATAAATGAAAAAACAGAGGTCAATACTAATGACCTGTGAAGACTATTCACAGAAATAATAGCAGAAAACTTTCCAAACATGGGAAGAGAATCTGAAATACAGGTGACTGAGGCATACAGAACCCCAATTAACCATAACCAAACTAAATCTTCAACCAGACATATAATAATAAGGGTATCAGAAATACAGCACAAGAGCAAAATACTAAAAGCTGTCAGAGAAAAGAAACAGATCACCTATGAAGGAAAGCCTATCAGAATCACGGCAGACTTCTCAACACAAACCTTTAAGTTAAGAAGAGCTTGGAGTGAAGTATTTCAAACTCTGAAAGAAAACAACTTTCAACCCAGATTGACGTACCCTGCAAAACTATCCTTAAAAACTGATGGAGAAATAAGATACTTTCATGACAAAGAAGAACTGAAGAAATTTATGGCCACCAAACCAACACTACAAAGAGTACTGAAAGACACCCTAGAAAGAGACAAAGATAGCCACAATCTTAAGAACAACAACCAAAGGAAACCACTAAGCAAGGCAAATAATTAAACAGAAAATGTAGAAAACCAACAACAGAAAGATATCATGACAGGGATGAGCCAGTACATATCAGTTATATAAATCAATGTAAATGATCTCAACTCACCAATAAAAAGAAACAGACTAGCAGAGTGGGTTAAGAAACAAAACCCAACAATATGCTGTGTACAAGAAACACATTTCACTCAAAAGGAAATTCACAGACTAAAAATCAAAGGCTGGAAAACAAAACTCCATGCAACAGGAACCCAGAAAAAACCAGGTGTACCTATTATGTTTGCAGACAATGCAAACTTCAAACCGAGAATGATCAAAAGACATAAAGGAGGTCACTACATACTCGTTAGGGGAAAACATCAAGAGGAAGCGATTACAATCATAAATACACATTCACCGAATATGGGAGCACCCAACTATGTAAGACACTTCTTAATAGACATGAAAAACCAAATAAACAATAATACAGTTAAAACAGGGGACCTTAACACCCCATTGTCACAGAGAGATAGATCAACCAAACAAAAAATCAGCAAAGAAATAGCAGACCTGAATTAAGCTTGTGAACAAATGGACCTAGTAGATGTATAAATAATACTCCCCTAAATAACCAATGGGTCACAGAAGAAGTTAAAGAAGAAATTGAACAATATCTACAATTGAATGAAAATGCAAATACAAATTACCAGAACCTGTGGGATACAATAAAAACAGTCCTCAGAGGGAAATTTATAGCCCTAAACTCTCATATCAGAAAAACGGAAAGAACACACACAAACAACCTAATGCTGCACCTCAAACTTCTAGAAAAAGAAAACCAAGTCAAGTCCAAAGCCCAAAGAAGGGAGGAAATTATTAAGATTAGAGCAGAAATTAATGCAATTGAAACTAAGAAAACTATACAAAGAATTAATGAATTGAAGAGTTGGTTCTTTGAAAGAGTAAATAAAATTGATAAACCCCTAGCCAACCTTATCAAGAAGAGGAAAGAAAAAATTCAGATTCATGCAATAAGAAATGAAAAGGGTGAAATCACCACAGACCCAGTGGAAATACAGTAGATCATCAACACCTACTTTGAAAACATTTACTCACATAGATTTGATAACACAGAAGAAATGGACAGATTCCTAGAAACCTATGAATTACCAAAGCTGAATCAAGAAGATGTAAAGCTGCTGAATAACCCAATTTCAGCTAATGAAATTGAAAATGGAATTAGGACCCTACCAACAAAGAAAAGCCCTGGCCCTGATGGATTCACTGCTGAATTCTACAAGAAATTTAGGGAAGACTTAATGCCAACATTCCTCAAATTGTTCAATAGAATTGAAAGGGAAGCAAGTCTCCCTAACTCATTCCTGGAAACAAGTATTACCCTAATACCAAAACCAGAGAAAGACCCAACCAAAAAAGAAAATTACAGGCCAATCTCCCTAATGAACATAGATACAAAAATCCTCAATAAAATACTGGCAAATAGAATACAGCAAGTTATCATAAAGATTATACACAATGATTAAGTGCGATTCATCCCAGGAATGCAGGGATGGTTCAACATACGCAAATCAATACATGTAATGCACCATACCAACAGGGCCAAAGACAAGAACCACATGATCATCTCAATAGATGCAGAAAAAGCTTTCGACAAAATCCAACACTCATTCATGATTAAAAACCCTACAGAAAATTGGAATAGGTGGTCTCTACCTCAACCTGATAAAAGCCATATATCATAAACCAACAGCCTACATCTTACTAAATGGAGAAAAACTGAAAACCTTCAACCTAAATTCAGGAACAAGACAAGGATGTCCATTATCACCACTCCTATTCAATATAGTTCTGGAAATATTAGCCAGAGCAATTAGATAAGAGAAAGAAATAAAGGGAATAAGCATAGGAAAGGAAGAAGTGAAATTATCATTATTTGCAGATGATATGATACTCTACATAGAAGACCCCCAAAAATCCGTTAGAAAACTTTTAGAATAACCAAATTCAGTAAGGTTGCTGGATACAAAGTGAACACTCAAAAATCAATAGCATTCCTGTACACAAACAACAAAGTCACTGAGAGAGAAATAAGGGAAACCACACCCTTTACTATAACATCCAAAAAATTGAAATACTTAGGAATCAATTTAACAAAGAAAGTAAAAGATCTGTACAGTGAAAATTACATTACTCTAAAAAAGGAAATCGAAGAAGATTTCAGAAAATGGAAAGATATTCCCTGTTCATGGATAGGAAGAACAAACATCGTGAAAATGGCCATTCTCCCAAAACTATACAGGTTCAATGCAATCCCAATCTAAATACCGCTTGCCTACCTCACAGAGCTAAAGAAAGCATTCCTGAAATTCATCTGGAACCAGAAAAGATCTAGAATAGCAAAGGCAATTCTGGGCAACAAAGGGAAGGCAGGAGGCATCACAATCCCTGACTTGAAACTATACTACAAAGCTACTGTGATAAAATCAGCATGGTACTGGAATCAAAACAGACCTGAAGATCAATGGAATAGATTAGGAGATACAGCCACAACTACAAACACACTTAGCCACCTCATCTTTGACAAAGGGACCAAACATGTACATTGGAAGAAAGATAGCCTCTTCAACCAATGGTGCTGGAAAAACTGGCTTTCTATATGCCCTAAACTAAAACTAGATCCATGCCTATCACCATGCACTAAAATAAAGTCAAATTGGATCAAAGATCTGAATATAAAAACAGAGACACTAAACTTACTAGAAGACAGAGTAGGTAAAAATCTCGATGCCATAGGAGTAGGCAGAGAGTTCATGAACAAAAATGAAATTGCATGGGAAACACTTCCCAAAATCAGCAACTGGGATCTCATCTTACTAAAAAGTTTTTGCATGTCAAAGGAAATCTCCAACAGAGTGAAAAGAAAACCCACAAACTGGGAAAATATCTTAGCCAATTGTCCATCAGACAAAGGAGTTCTATCTAAAACATATAAAGAATTAAAAGAAATCAGGTCCCTAAAATTCAAGGACCCAATCCAAAAATGGGCATCTGAGATGAATACACACTTCTCAGAGAAAGAAATACAAATGACAAATAAATATATGAAAAAATGTTCAACATCAATGGTCATTAGGGAAATGCAAATTAAAACAACACTAAGATTCCATCTCACTCCAGAAAGAATGGTCAAGATTAAAAAATCAAGCAACAACAAATGCTGGAGGGGCTGTGGGGAAAAAGGAACTCTTCTCCACTGTTGGCGTGAGTGTAGACTGGTGCAGCCATTGTGGAAGTCAGTGTGGAGATTCCTCAAGAAGCTAGGATTAGAGATCCCATTCAACCCAGGTATCCCACTTCTGGGCATTTTCCCAGAAGAATTGAAAACATCATACCACAGTGATATCTGTGCACCCATGTTTATAGCAACCCAATTTGTAATAGCCAGATCTCGGAAACAACCCAAGTGCCCATCAATCAAAGACTGGAGATTGGATTTCCTCCAAGATGGTCGCCCAGATAACACTGTGACAGGGAGGCTCCCTGAATATACCATCCGAATGCTGGAATATAAACTAATATAATAACAGAGAGAAGAAAAAAAGAGGGAGATGGGTCCTCTGGACCCAAGAAGAATCTAAAACGAGAACTGTAGCCCATGGAAAGAGTAAAAGAATGAAATAAACAAAGGCGGAGACCAGCAGCACCTCTGTCCGGAGCCGAATCCAACCAGAGCTGCAACCCGAGCTGAGAAGATATGATCCGGGTGCTGGTGATACACGCTGGAATTGCCGGTGGAATTGCTACGGTGTGGCGGGACTGCAGAGGTGACCATTGACTGTGGAGTGAGGTAGTCATGAGCAGGGGAGTGAGTGAACCTGGCAGCCCCCAGTCCCCCACCCCCGAGGGAGAGCAAGGGACAGGCATCCATCTTGAAACCGGAACTGCACCTAATTAGGCACGGTTCCTGGAAGGTTGTGGCAGAAATGGCATGGGTGCCCTGGGGGTGATAGGGGAAGTTTGGTGGATGGCTGGTACGGGTTACCAGGCAGCGGCCCCGTCCTCTTGCACACTACAGCAGACATACGCAGAGCAGAAACAGGCTTGGGAGAGGCAGTGAACCAACACGGCCTCACTGGCGAGCCCAGGAAAATGCCAAGACAGAAAGGCAGAGGGCACTCTCCGGACTCCGATACAAGCAGAACCAATTCCGGGGACGCTAATGCTGAAACAGTCAGGAGTCCAAAAATTAAACTCTCAGAGGAGTTGACAACTGAAGTGGGGAGACAACTTCACAAAGATATGAAAGAAATTAAAGCGGCACTGTCAGCCCAACTGAGAATTGAAATGAAATACATAATTGGCGAATCGCTAAGTGCCTCTAAAGGAAACATAACAGGAAAGGTGGAGGATGAAAAATCAAAGGAAATTGAGAATGAAACAAATAAAGACTTAGAACACATTAATCAGATTCAGAGAGACTACCAGGACATCAAAGACTCCAATAAAAGTTGGCAGAACCACTTGAAGGAAACTAAGGATAGACTTTCATATCTAGAAGAAAGAATGAAAACTTGGGAGAAAGAAAGGAGAGACTTTCTCAAGATAATTAGAAATCTGGAAGTGGCAGTGCAACAGCTGCAAGACAACCCAAGGAAACATAACTTACAAATAAAAGGTGTGAGTGAAAAAGCAGGGATCAATACAAATCAAATTAAAAGACTATTAACAGAAATAATTTCAGAAAACTTCCCAAGCATGGGAACAGGAAGAGACTTTCAGATAACTGAAGCATATAGAACTCCAGCTAAACTTGACCAAAACAGGCCTACACCCAGACATATAATAATCAAGATTCCAGAAATCCAACACAAAAACATAATATTAAAAGCTATTAGAGAAAAGAGACAGATTACCTACAAAGGAA
>RJWM01046684.1:0-12183 GCA_004363535.1 Dasyprocta punctata
GGGAGCACCCAACTATGTAAGACAATTTTTAATAGACATGAAAAACAAAATAAACAATAATGCAGTTATAACGGGGGACCTTAACACCCCACTGTCACAGAGAGACAGATCAACCAAACAAAAAATCAGCAAAGAAATAACAGAACTGAATTAAACTTGTGAACAAATGGACATAGTAGATGTGTACCAAGTGCTCCACCCATCAACATCAGAATACACATTCTTCTCAGCTGCACATGGGTCATTCTCTAAAATAGATCATATCCTGGTCCACAGAACATGCTTAAGTAAATGCAAAGGAACTGAAATAATTCCATGCATATTATCTGACCATAGCACAATAAAATTAGAAATGAATGACAAAAAACCCCACAAAGCCCCATAAACACATGGAAATTAAATAATACTCTCCCAAAAAATCAATGGGTCACAGAAGAAATTAAAGAAGAAATTAAACAATATCTACAACTGAATGAAAATGCAAATACAAATTACCGGAACCTGTGGGACACAATGAAAGCAGTCCTCAGAAATTTATAGCACTAAACTCCCACATCAGAAAAATGGAAAAAATACACAAAAAAACCCTAATGATGCACCTCAAACTTCTAGAAAAAGAAAAGCAAGTTAAGTCTGAAGCCCAAAGAAGGGAGGAAATTATCAAGATCAGAGTAGAAATTAATGCAATTGAAACTAAGAAAACAATACAAAGAATTAATGAACCGAAGAGTCGGTTCTTTGAAAGAGTAAATAAAATTGATAAACCCCTAGCCAACCTTATCAAAAAGAGGAAAGAAAAAACTCAGATTCATGCAATAAGAAATGAAAAGGGTGAAATCACTACAGACCCTGTGGAAATACAGAAGATCATCAACACCTACTTTGAAAACCTTTACTCACATAGATTTGATAACACAGAAGAAATGGACAGATTCCTAGAAGCATATGACTTACCAAAGCTGAATTAAGAAGATGTAAAACTGCTGAATAACATAATTTCAACTAATGAATTTGAAAATGTTATTAGAACCTTACCAACAAAGAAAGCCCATGTCCTGATGGATTCACTTCTGAATTCTACAATAAATTTAGGAAAGACTTAATGCCAACACTTCTCAAACTCTTCAATGAAATTGAAAGGGAAGTAAGTCTCCCTAACTCATTCCTGGAAGCAAGTATTACCCTAATACCAAAACCAGAGAAAGACCCAACCAAAAAAGAAAATTACAGGCCAATCTCCCTAATGAACATAGATGCAAAAATCCTCAATTAAACAATGGCAAATAGAATACAGTAAGTTATCAGGAAGATCATACACCATGATCAAGTGGGATTCATCCCAGGAATGCAGGAATGGTTCAACATACGCAAATCAATAAATGTAATACACCCTATCAACAGAGCCAAGGACAAGAATCACATGATCATCTCAATAGATGCAGAAAAAGCTTTTGACAAAATCCAACATTCATTCATGATAAAAACCTTACAGAAAATTGGAATAGATGGTCTCTACCTCAACCTGAAAAAAAGCCATATATCATAAACCAACAGCCAACATCTTACTAAGTGGACAAAACCTGAAAACTTTCAACCTAAAATCAGGAACAAGACAAGGATGTCCATTATCACCACTCCTATTCAATATAGTTCTGGAAACCTTAGCCAGAGCAATTAGACAAGAGAGAGAAATAAAAGGAACAAGGATAGGAAGGAAGAAGTTAAATTATCATTATTTGCAGATGATATGATACTCTACATAGAAGACTCCCCAAAATCCATTAAAAGACTTCTAGATATAATAACCAAATTCAGTAATGTTGCTGGATATAAGGCGAACACTCAAAAATCAATAGCATTCCTGTACACAAACAACAAAGTCACTGAAAGAGAAATAACAGAAGCCACAACCTTCACTATAACATCCAAAAAAATGAAATACTTAGGTATCAATCTAACAAAGAAAGTAAAAGATCTATACAGTGAAAATTACATTACTCTGAAAAAGGAAATCAAAGAGGACTTCAGAAAATGGAAAGATATTTCCTGTTCATGGATAGGAAAAGCAAATATCGTGAAAATGGCCAGTCTCCCAAAATTGTTATACAGATTTAATGCAATCCCAATCAAAATACCACTTGCCTACCTCACAGAGCTAGAGAAAGCATTCCTGAAATTCAACTGGAACCAGAAGAGACCTGGAATAGCAAAGGCAATTCTGGACAACAAAGGTAAGGCAGGAGGCATCACAATCCCTGACTTGAAACTATACTACAAAGCTCTGTGATAAAATCAGCATGGTACTGGAATCAAGACAGATCTGAAGATCAATGGAATAGACTAGAAGACATAGCCACAACTACAAACACACTTAGCCACTTCATCTTTGACAAAGGGGCCAAATATGTACATTGGAAGAAAGATAGCCTCTTTAACAAATAGTGCTGGAAAAACTAGCTTTCCATATGCCGTAAACTAAAACTAGATCCATGTCTATCACCATGCACTAAAATAAAGTAAAAATGGATCAAAGATCTGAATATTAAAACAGAGACACTAAACTTGCTAGAAGACAAAGTAGATAAAATTTTTGATGACATAGCAGTAGGCAGAGAATTCATGAACAAAAATCAAACTGCACAGGAAACACTTCCCAGAATCAACAACCGGGATCTCATCTTACTAAAAGGTTTTTGCATGTCAAAGGAAATATCCAACAGAGTGGAAAGAAAACCCACAAACTGGGAAAATATCTTAGCTGATTGTCCATCAGACAAAGGACTTCTACTTAAAACATATAAAGAATTAAAAGAAATCAGGCCCCTAAAATTCAAGGACCCAATCCAAAAATGGGCATCTGAGATGAATACACACTTCTCAGAGACAGAAATACAAATGGCAAATAAATATATGAAAAAATGTTCAACATTAATGGTCATTCAGGAAATTCAAATTAAAACAACACTGAGACTCCATCTCACTCTAGAAAGAATGGCCAAGATTAAAAAATCAACCAACAACAAATGCTGGAGGGGCTGTGGGGAAAAAGGAACTCTTCTCCACTGTTGGTGGGAGTGTAGACTGGGGCAACCACTGTGGAAATCAGTGTGGAGATTCCTCAAGAAGCTAAGATTAGAGATCCCATTTGATCCAGCTATCCCGCTTCTGGGCATTTTCTCAGAAGAACTGAAATCATCATACCACAGTGATATTTGTGCACCCATGTTTATAGCAACCCAATTTGTAATAGCCAAATCTTGGAAACAACCCAAGTGCCCATCAATCAAGGAATGGATAAAAAAGATGTGGTATTTTTATACAATGGAATACTACTCAGCTATCAAGAAAGATTGCATTGAGACTTTTATAAGTAAATGGACACGACTTGAGACCATACTCATAAGTGAGATAAATCAAACTCACATGTGCAAATACCGTATTGTCTCCCTAGTGTAAGAAACTGAAACAGTATATATGATCCAAAATCTACAATAAATAACTGTGTAAGGGTAAGAAACTGCTCAAAGAGCAAAAGTAATTGGGAAAGGGAAAAGGAGGAAAGAAGGAAGAGAAAAGGAAAAAGACATAAATCTGTATATATGTATATGTAAGATAACTAAAATGACTATACTGCTAAATGTATTAGTTATTGAGAAAGATCGGTTAATACTCATATGATTAGATCAATTTTACATGTCTGTATCTGTTAACGTAAACAACCGTGTTGAAGGTAACGATATGCAATATTGCAACCATTGTCAAGTTCCTATCATATTGTTTTGTAAACCTATAATGTTATTGTTGTGGGTTTGCTGTTGTCATTTGTTTATCTCTTTTGCTTTTTGTCTTTCTTATATGTGTCTTTTTTCTCTTAAATAAAAAAAAAAAGAAGACAACCTACATGGTAACTTTACATGGCATTGATACGAAACTTTTACTCAAGCTCCAAATATTATCCTTCACATATTTTGCATCTTTCAAGTAGATCTGCACATCTTCTTCTTCCCTATCAGAGTATGGTGGTAAGCCTGAGTTCGTGTACTCTCAATAAAGTGTTCAAATCCTTAGAAAAAGGAAGGAGAATTCACAGTTAGCCTATATCTACTACAAAAAAAATGAGAAAGAAAGCTCACAGGCTGAAGGAAAATAATACAAGAGAGAAATTTGGATCATTATAAAAAAATAAAGACTGTAAAAATGGTAAATAGTGTGACAAATATAAAACACAAATAGGATTCACACTCCCCCCTCATTCCAGCTTTCCCCCTAGATTTGCCCATCCCTCCAGAATACTGTAGCTCCTTTTCTCACACCCCAGCAAGAATTCTTAGCTCTACCTTTGAATAAAAATGTATCCAGAATACATTCAGGATTAGAGCATTCTTTCCTTTTTTTTTTTTTTTTTTTTTTTTTTTTTTTGAGACAGGGTCTCGCTAAATTGAGGTTAAACTCAAATGTGCAATCCTCCTACCTCAGCCACCCAGAGTGCTGGGATTATAGGACTTTACCAACAAGCCCAACCCAGGCTGCTCTAGTCTCCTGCCTGCGTTATTGTGTAGACTACACACTGATCTCCCTATTTCCACTCTGGCTACTTTGAAAATGTGTATAAATTCTTTTGCTCTTCTGCTCAGCCCTTTGCACAGGCTTCCTGCCTCGTGAAAGAGGAGAATGTAGTGACATGGCTATCGTCATTTCTCTGGTCTTAACCCCTCTATAGGACATCTTCCCACTCTTGCTCGTGCAGATCTGGCCACTTAGCTTCCTCTCTCTTCCTCAAACTCAGCAGGATCCTGCCTCAGGGACTTTCCATTTGTTCTGGTGTCTTCTCTGATAACCAAGTGTCTCACTCACTAAATTCTCTGCTCATACTTTGCTTTATCACTAAAGTATTTCTTAGCCAACCTAAGTAAAATAACACTGCAGCACACATTCCCTCTCTTAGTTTTCTTAACACTTATTTCCCTCATATTCATTTAAATATTTGTTGAGAGAATGAATGAATGACACAGATATCTAAAATTCAAGACTAAAAGTTCAGGTAAAAGTCTATGGAAAGTCAAAAGAAAGAAACTTTTGGAGTTATCCTCTGTAAGCCCTGTGAGCTATATTATTTAATCTTCATTACTGTCTGGTGAAGTAACTTATTACCATTAATATGTCAAGGTCCAGTGAGGTTAAATGTTTTGCCAAGGTTGCATGGATAGTAAATGACAACAAAGCTGGGTCTTTCCACACTTACGTATGCACTGCATTGCATAGCCACCAAGACTCCACGTGGCTCAGGTGGGTGGGGAGGGAGGTTTTGAAAGAGGTGACATTGTTATAGTCAGACAGAAATATTATAGGCAATCAGACAGGGCTAGGCCCTCAAGGAAACCAGCACAGAGGACCAGATATCTTGGTGACCTTGGAAGAGACACACACCTCTCGCGGTGGGCCAGCTATCAAGACAAAAGGCAAAACAAATACACCCATATGCTAAGGATTGATATTCTAAATAGTTCTATATCACCCTGAGGAAGTCAGGAGTCAGCATCCCACCCTTTTACAGGAAGAGTCATTATCATTATCGTCAAGCATCCCTGCTTACTACATGACTCGCTTCCCCATTTGTCCTTGATTTAATCATTTTACCCGAGCAATTAATCTTATTGGTTAACCATGGTTATGTCCCACCTTATGCCCGTCTGTCTTGCGAGTTTCCAGTTTTTCCCATCATGGTTTTACTCTATAAAATTCCCTAAATATGACAGAGTCTTTGGCAACCTGCTCAGGCCCCCTTCTGTCCCTCAGACAGAAGCTTTCTTTCTCTCAATAAATATCTTCTGCTCTTACCCTCCGTTGTTCCTAAAATTCATTCTTCAATTTTAGAGAACACAAACTCACGCCAGAAGTATAGTAGGTTGGGAGTTTCATTCCCCCATATCATTTGGAGGTCTGAGATTGTTTTTCCTGTATCATTTGGAGGTCATCCACCAAGATCACTGGGACGGAGGTAAGAGTTTGCTTTTATTTCATGGACTCTGGACTGGGACTTGTTTAGGTAACAAATTTTTATGCTTCAAAATTTGCTTTGTCTTTGTCAGTTGCTTATGACTACTTGTAACAGTTGCTCGTGATTTGTTTTTGGTTTTGCCCATTGTTTTAATTGCATTGTCTCTTATACAGTTTTGTTAAAATAATGGTAAATCTAAGTTAAAATATGGGAAAGTTATAAGTTTATGGTATTTCTTTAATGGGACTTTTTATTATCTTGTTCTTGTACATGTCACATTTAAATTAGTTGCTATTAGTTACTGGTACTCCTTGCTTGACTGTATTTAGACAATGCTAGAGAGAATAATGTTAGAACACCTCTGGTAGACTTTAATGTAAACTTCTGTAAAATGGTTTTAAATGAAATCTAGCTCAGACTTAAAATATACACGCCTACCATGAAAACTGGGACTCCTTCCACCATTTAAATGGCACTAGGCCAGTGGCCGGTCTCAACACTTGGAGGACAGGTTTCACTGAGACAGACTGGCTCTGATCCTCCTCTACACTCTAGAGGAAATGTCAGGCCTGTTCTGCTTCAGTTTCCTTTCTTTGACTTTACTGCTACTTATTTCCCCACTTTATGCTTTCCTTATAGAGGCATGTAAGATCAGAAAGAACTCTAGACTGTTCCAACCTTTTCTTCCTAAGTTAAGCCCATAGAAAATGAGCGTTTGCTAACGCCGAAGACAGGAAAGTCATCTTAGATAAAGGACACATATCCCCTCTCTGGGTCAGATGAGACATGGAATTGTGCCCGTCCAGGAGAACACACATAAAAGCCATGTCCCGGCTTCGTGTTCTGGGCCACTATCTCCTGTGGAGGTAGAACCTGAGACACAGTGGGAAGAACCACCCCCCAGGTGTAAAACTGGAAGGAGCTATTCCCAACAGCAGCACACTTATGGGACCTAAACATTTTAGATTAAGGAGGTTTTCCAACCTTTGAAGTTGTGAACTTTAAAACCTTTGTTGTAAATTTATGGAGCACTAGGTAACGATCTTGTTCAGGCTTTTAACTATCCCTTATGGAACTTTGACAGTAGTGGTTACTCTGCCAGCTCATTAATCTCTTGCAGTGGCTGCCAATCTTCAAAGCAGAGGTTAGGTTTCCCCAGCATCTGTTTGGTAAATCCCCATTGAAGCCAGTGGCCAATGGAGTCAATGGAGTGTTGACCAGACAGACAGCTGGATTCTTCTCTGGAGATTGGTCTCTAGTTGTATGGGCCAATGCAAACTGAGAACTGAGGGGTCATGGCCAAGACACCCAAGGTTTCCTCAGTGAACACTCCTCAACCACAGAAAATCTCCATTTATCTATCATCCTTATTTCTCTGCTAGTAGACTAGGCACTCTCACTAAGACTTTCAAGGGATAAGACTAGGTACTTTCACTAAGACTTTCAAGGGATAAGACTAGGTACTTTCACTAAGACTTTCAAGGGATTTTTAGACTACTTAGATTACTCCTCCCTTCAAAAATTAAACTGAGGTAGCTTGCAACGATTGTTTGCATTCCACAGCAGCTAGTAGGGGGAGGATTGACATTTGTGCCTTACATATGTTAATTAAGAGTAAATAGCCTTTTCTGTGTGCCTAAAAGACTGACATGCCTTTGGTAACATAAAATGTGATTGCTAAATGATAGTAAGTTTAACCTGTGAGCTTCAAAAATACAGAAATTTAAATAAAGTATAGCCCTGTTGGGTTACTAGGAAAGGTTACCTAGATAAGTAAATGGGGGTCAACTGTCTGGAGACTCCTTTGCCCTAGTACAGGCGGCAAAGGTCCCCCGGTCAATTGTTATACCTGTCTCTAGAGGTGATCTCCTTCACAATACTGCCAGGAAAAAGCCTCTAATTAGCAACTTGCCTTTTTTGCATATGCCCTCTTGATGAACAAAAGCAGTAGTTTATTACTAAGTTATGCCTCTTTCTTAAAATGGTCCTGTCACGTTAACTTATAAGAAAACAAAGTTCAAAGTTCATGAGCTACGGGGAAGATAAGATTGTGTGCCAGTGCGAGGGTGGATAGGCTAGCCGAATTTATGTTTCATTCTCCAGTGGCATCCACCTGCCCTGGAGCTGGGTCAACCCAAGGGATGCCTTGAGGATTTTTTATCAATTAGGAATACAAGGGACACCTGTATCTTCTTTTTGCATAGTGGTAGCTCAATAGCTCAGTGGAGTTTCCTGAGTTCGATTCCCATTTATTCCCGGTTCAAACCATGTCACTAGCTCAATACTCAGCAGAGTTTCCTGAGTTCGATTCCCATTCATTGTCGGTACAAATCATATCACTAGCTCAATAGCTCAGCGAGTTTCCTGAGTTCGATTCCTGGTACAAAGAAAGGTTTCATAGCCTTACATGTTGCTTTTTACATTACATACATGGGCAACTCAACGCCAAAACCCCTTACTCCTTTGGAATGCATTCTTAAGCGCTGAAAGCATCCCACCCTTTTACAGGAAGAGTCATTGTCGTTAAGCATCCCCACTTACTACGTGACTCACTTCCCCATTTGTCTTTGATTTAATCAATTTTACCTGAGCAATTAATCTTATTGGTTAACCACGGTTATGTCCCACCTCATGCCCGGTTGCCTTGTGAGTTCCTGGTTTTTCCCATCATGGTTTTACTCTATAAAAGTCCCTAAATATGACAGAGTCTTTGGCAACCCACTTGGGCCCCCTTCTGTCCCTCAGACAGAAGCTTTCTTTCTCTCAATAAATATCTTCTGCTCTTACCCTCTGTTGTTCCTAAAATTCATTCTTCAATTTTAGAGAACACAAACTCACGCCAGACGTATAGCAGGTTGGGAGTTTCATTCCCCGGTATCATTTGGAGGTCTGAGATCATTTTTCCTATATCAACATCTTAGCTCTTAGATTTAGACAGCAGATTCACACTGGCAAAGGAACAAGGGGTTGAAAGAGAATGAGGCTGAACTTGTACGGAAACACGTGAAAGAGGAGCAGTGGAAGTAGCAGAATTAGTTCGCGGTGAGTCAGTCCGGTGTAGTAGCTTTGCTGGCTGCTGGGATGGCAGATAAGGAAGAGGATCCTACCTTTGAGGAGGAAAATGAAGAAATTGGAGGAGGTGCTGAAAGTGGACAGGGTAAAAGAAAGACACTTTTTTCTAAAGAATTACGATGTATGACGTATGGATTCAGAAATGACCAGAATCCTTATACTGAATCAGTGGATATTCTTGAAGAACTTGTCATAGAGTTCATCACAGAAGTGACTCACAAGGCAATGTCCATTGAAAGACAAGGTCAAGTACAAGTCAAAGATAGCGTCTTCTTGATTCAAAAGGACTCAAGGAAGTTTGCTAGGGTTAAAGACTTGCTTACTATGAATGAAGAATTGAAACGAGCTAGAAAAGCATTTGATGAAGCAAACGATGGGTCTTGACACCCTTGGTACTTTCTGAAATTTCATTATCTTCTATGGAAACCATATATAACTTTATTCTCTACAGTAATGTCCTGATATTTAGCATGCACATGAGAGGAAGAAATGAAGTTTTCAGCCTTTATTTTCAGGTCTTTGTTTTTAGAGCATTTGATTTGGGCCTTTACTTGCCTGCCTTTATATGACCATACTTGAATTACTTACTAGATTTTAATGACCACATATAAGTTAAACTGCTTTGCAAACCATGCAGTCCCTTCTGACTTTTGACATCTGATGAGTAAACTTGTATTTCTATATTAGATATATTCATGCCATTTTAAGCGTATTATAGCTGTTTAATATGTAAAATCTCAATGACCTTTTTGAATAGGACAGCTAAGGCATGTGCTTCCTGTATCCTGAAGTTTTTAGACAATAGTTGTCTGAGGTTATTAAAGATAGTGAACTACTTTGTGTTTCTTTTAAGGAGAAGAATAGGAAACTCAGTTTTTGTAATAATTTTTATCTCTTAAAAGATAATTTGCTTTACTGTCTTTTCTAAAGATAACTTTTTTTGTGTTTGAGAACTTAAGTTTCATGTCAGTGGTTCTGTGTTAAAGCTTTTTTCTTTTATTTAAAAGCTTTTTATCTTGTATCATACTACAGGTATTTGTTAAGTTTTAAGGGAGTTCATTTTCTCAGTTCAAAGATTCTAAAACTAAATGCTTTCAGTAGTAGAAATGGCAGTGCTTAAATGATTGAAGGCAAGAAAAGCATTTGGAGTAGTGTTAAATTAACATACTTATAAGTACTTGTTCATTATGGAAATGTGTACTTGATTAAAACTATATGTGGCTATGAAAACACCTTCATGTAGTTCAGGATATACAGGTTTTAATATGTGCTTAGCTTATTGCATTAAATTAGTATTGCCCTTAGTTTAAAATAAGGATTAAAATTACATTTAAAGAGGTCATTGAATGTTATTTTTTGAAACAAAACTTTTTGTTGCCACTTATGAAAACATTATCTATAAATCAGTATTGGGAAAATTTTAATTTTCTAACCTCCTGATATAAGGAATAAAGTATGAAAATTTAAACAGAAAAAAAAAAGGAAAGAAAGAGGCGCAGTGATACCAAGAGAATCTGTCTATTTTGCAAGTCTGCCAAACCTTTCTAACACTTAGAGCTGTCTAAAATGGAGCCCATGCATAGTAGCAACAAGAATTACAAAACAAATTCCTCCATTAGCAGCATGGGTCCTTCAGAGTTTGCTAAGGACTATCACATATATCATGGGTCCCAGAGAAAGCTCTGTGAGGTAGGATAACACCTGTCACTTTCTCATTTTATATCTGAGGAAGCCAAGGTTCAGCTGTTGGGCACCCATACCAGTCTTTTCACTTGACGTTCAATGCTCTTCCAAGGTATGCAATCTCCACCCATGAAGTGCTGAGAAAAACTGTGGGTCTCCAAGTCATGTTGTTGCCATGGGTCACGTGACTACCAGTGATGACAGAATCAGCTCTGTGGACTTTATGATTTTTTGAAGTTTTCAATCTTTTTTTGTAATGTATTATAGTGAAATATACATAAAATTTAGCATTTTGACCACTTGTAAGTACACAGCTCAATTGCATTTTATATAATTGGGTGCACTGGTATTTGGTGCATATATATTTATGATTGTTATCTATTCCTTTTGGATTGTTCTCTTAACAAGTATGTAGTGTGAACTTCTTTGTCTGTTCTGATCAGTCTTGGCTTGAAATCCACTTTGACTACAAGTAGAATAGCTACCCCTGCTTTTTTCCATGTTCCTGTCACATGAAATATTGGTTTCCATCCTTTCACATTCAGTGGATGGATTTCTTTTAGAGTTGTGTTTTTTGTATGCAGCATGTTGTTGGACCTTTTTTCTTGATCCATTCTGCCAATCAGTTTCTTTTGATTGGTGAACCGAGACCATTTACACTGATGGCTATAACTGATATGTATTGACTTATCCTTGTTATATTATTTTTCTGTTGTTGGTTCTCTTTCTTTACCCTCGGTTTAACTGCTTGCTTTTCATGGTGGATTCATTCTATTGGGATTCATGAAATTGTTGTCTTCATTGTCTTTTTCTAGAATATCCTTGAGAAATTTTGGGAGTCCTGGTTTGATGGTTATGAATTTGTTCAGGTGCTCTTTAACATGGAAGTGTCTCATTTCTCCATCAATTTTGAAAGATAACTTAGTGGGTTGGAGGTTGTTTTCTTTTAAGGCTTGAAATACTTCATTTCAAGCTCTCCTTGACAACGGTTTGGGTTGACAAGGCTGCTGTGATTCTGGTGGGTTTTCCTTTATAGGTGATTTGTTTCTTTTCTCTGACAGTTTTTAATATTCAGTTCTTATGTTAAATTTTTGGAATATTGACTATTATAAGCCTTGGTGTAGTTTTTTTTCTGATCATGGCTACTTGGAGTTCTATAAGCCTCACTGACCTGTACATCAAATTCTTTTCCCATACTTGGAAACTTTTCTGCCAATACTTCTGTGAATCAGTGTGTGTGTGTTATCTTCTGATTTTTTATTGATTCTGATTAATCTTACATTATTTTTCTCTGCACCATCTAGCAACTATTGAATTGATTTTTTGGGGTCCCTTGCTATATTTTTAAGAAGTCTTTTATTTGATGATTGGCAAACTTGTCTTCTAGATCTGATATTCTATCTTTACTTTGGCTGATTCTGCTGAATATA